>QLPI01059227.1:0-16630 GCA_003314275.1 Chroogomphus rutilus
GGGGATGCGAGCGTTATGGCGTGGAGTGTCGTCCGTCATCGTGGGTGCCGGTCCCGCACATGCTGTGCACTTTGGAACGTACGAGGCGGTAAAAGAGCTGGCGGGCGGTAACACCGGCGAAGGTAGCCATTTCGTCGCTACATGTGAGTATTTTTACCGTGCTTGTCGTGAGGGTAATTAACGAATATAAATGAAAATGCACAGCGACCGCTGGAGCGGCCTCAACAATAGCAAGCGATGCATTAATGAACCCTTTCGATGGTATGTTTGTTATGATTAACTCTATCCCTCCTGCTCATCACGGCTACTAGTAATAAAACAACGAATGCAAATGCATAACTCTGGTTACCGGTCACTTTGGAATTGTGCAAGTACTGTGTACCGCAATGAAGGCATTGGCGCTTTTTACGTCTCCTACCCTACCACACTTATCATGAGCGTCCCCTTCACTGCCGTACAGTTCACTGTTTACGAGGAACTAAAGCAGCGACTCAACCCATCAGGCGCCTACTCCCCCGTCACACATGTGGTCGCTGGTGGCCTTGCGGGTGGTGTTGCAGCAGGTGTCACGACACCACTAGATGTTGCTAAAACGTTGCTACAGACAAGGGGGCGCTCAGAAGACTATGAGATCCGACGAGCGCGAGGAATGCTAGATGCCTTTCGAATTATATGGCAACGGGACG
The DNA here is from genome assembly GCA_003314275.1 of Chroogomphus rutilus. Lineage (NCBI taxonomy): Eukaryota > Fungi > Basidiomycota > Agaricomycetes > Boletales > Gomphidiaceae > Chroogomphus > Chroogomphus rutilus. The sequence continues at coordinate 687 of QLPI01059227.1, forward strand.
GACTGAGGGGGTTTACTCGAGGTTTGTCACCCCGAGTGTTGACGTTCATGCCGAGTAATGCATTGTGTTGGCTTTCGTACGAATTTTTCAGTAAGCTTTGATATGGTATTTCATTTCACTCTTGAGGTTTAACCCTACTCTTTGTGTAGAGGCAGCGATACGGGATTAGGGTCGCATAGGTAATAGATGGATAGAGCGCAATCAAGTTGAGGTATTAAAATTCGCAATCATTGTCCATTTTTGCCATCTGTCTATGTTATTATAAGATGTTATATCATGCACACCATGATTTCCTTTGGATATCTATTACACAACTCAAATTACTCTTAACTGGGCAACAGCTCTTCCCTTTTACTGATTTGAACATAGGGTAGTTTATGGCGAGCAGCGATTAAAATGTCCGCAACATGCAGACCTTTTGTACTCCAAACCTGAAACCTATTGTAATTCTCAAAGGAGAAAGGCAGTGAGAGAAACTTTCTCGAGTGGTCATAAATTAATTTGCGAACTATCCAATCCCAGAGCATGCAAGAAGATGTTTACATTTCGAAGCTTGGCGGTGCGTTCGCTCTCGTCAGTGACCCACCCTTTGTGGGCGCTGAGCACATTTTCAAGCACCTTTTCTCGGAGTTGTGTCACGAGTATCGACTGCTGCTCCAGCGATGCGGGAACCGCCATGGATGCAAAAAAACTCCATACAGGATGGTCGGCTGCATCAAGGGCAAGTGAAGTGTGAAGTTGGTGTTCAGTTCCAAACGGAAGTGTAGCAGTGGCCCGGGTAGAAGGAAAAAATGTTATAAAGTGAGGGGCAAGCTCTTCGAACAACCGATCAAAGCAAATTTGCCTGTCCGTAAGCACTCGTCAGTTCACACGGATATAGAAAGAATAATCTACGGGGTTCATACCATTCTTGGAAGTCTTCGACTGTTGCAAAGTCATCTGGGGTTGCACCGTCGACATCAACACCGGATCGCAGCAATAATGTCCGATCCTTAATGATAGCAGCTCGCGTGAAAATATGGGTAAGGAGGATTATCCCAGGCTACACTGAAGTTTTAGTAGTGTTTTTGTCATGACGAGGGTAAACTGACTCGAGTTCGAGCAATAACCACGGGGTCTCTTAATTGTTGCAGCTGACCTGAAACAACAGGCAACGGAGCAACAGCTAATGCAGGTAAGATGGCCTCTAGCACGAATTCTTCAAAAGTATGGATATGTTTCTCCATTTCGTGCTTTTCTTTGCTTTCAACGAGGGATTCAGCGACACGATGATTTTGTACGACATCAAAATCTCGAAAGAGTCGAGTGATCAGAGTCATAGTGATTCGCAACTGTCGCGCGTCCATTGCGCGGGTGAGACGTTTCATGACCTTCTTGCCTTTCAAGGGAACTAAAAGAGACACCAGGGGATGAGGGTATCTATCATCAGTGGTAAGCCAAGGGTATATATGATTCGGCTATATTTATGCCAACCTTGCTTCCAAAGGTGCCGTAACTTGTGAACTTTCCCACATTCGAGCTTCCAAAGCCCTCTGATCTGCTTCCCTGCAAGCGGGAATTTTTAGATATCATCTAATAGCACTGCTGTTAAGTTGAATCACCACTTCACGTAGGCCTCAGTGCCCTCTTCCGGTACAATTCGACGATTATTTTCCCAATCGAGTGCGTAGTCAAACAAATTTTCAATAATAGCCAACGCCTGGCGACGTGTAAGTGGCTCTTTTGCGTAAATACCAGTACCCTATTACCAAATGTATTAGATTGTCACGGGTATAGAAATTGATTTGCTCACGGCCCGCGGCGGTTTGTCCAAAGAGTTTTTCAGTGGCTCATCATGACTTCGAGGCTCAGATATATGCTTGGGAGCATCTGCCTCACGCAGTCGAGGAGACGACGTGGGCGAGCCAGCAAGTGGAGCAGCATCCACTTGAAGCAACTGACGAGGGGCAGCCTTATAGCTTCTACCAGAAGTCTTACCTAAAACTCCTTGGAGTGGGTTAAAGGCTCCTAAGGGCAAAATTTAACCAGGTTAATTTGTTAATAAGTATGTGTTTGTCACCATGTTGCCCCTTCTCTTTTTCTCTGGCTTTAGCATTCTCTACAATCCTGTAAACTTGTTCTGCCATGCGATTCATAGCATGTTCTCTCCGGCCACCCAGTCGATGCCCAGGAACCCCTAGACCGACCCCCGCGTTTCCAAACCACCTCATACCTGTGCCATTTCGCATGAGCGAACCAAGTACTTGTGCGTAGAAGTCTTCCGTGTATGGATCTGAAGTGACCAATTGAGAGACTTGGATCCGAGTAATAAAGTCTTTATCCGACTGAGTCATAAGATCATTGTATCGTGCCTATAATTTCTCTTCGTTTAAAGGTGATTTAAGAACGCAATATCCTCTTACCATGCGCTCCATCTTCATTAAACGTCGTCGATTGCGTTGATCCAATTTTTCCGCTGCCATGATCTTACGCATGGCCTCGTTCATGATGGCCTCTCTCTGAATGGGATCTAGGAGGTGGATTTGGTCAGGCATGACACCCGCCTGAGATAACTGAACAAGGAGTTGCTGCTGCATATGTAGTTGTTGCTGCGTAATGTAATTCTGTGCAGTTGATGGTGAATGAGACTGCATGGCAAACTGTGGTTCAGGAGTAGGGGGAAATGACCGATGTAGTTGATTTTGGGGTTGATGTTGATGCAGGATATGTTGTCGATCCTGTTCAGGAGTCCGTAGATAGTGCTGCCGCTGCTGGGGAAAAGACTGGTAAATTGGCGGCTGCTGCTGCTGTTGCTGCTGCTGCTCTTGTCGCTGAGCCTGATGCTGCTGCAGCTGGGTAAGGTGCATCATACGGAGCTGGTGCTCAACCTCATCTGGTGTCAATCGAGAAGGTGAGGGGTGGGAAGGTAGAGCCGAGTGAGATGACTGGCGGATCTGTGGAGAGGACAAGGTAAGGCCGGACGGAGCCACAGTTTTAGACATCACAGATGGTTGAGGGGCAAGGCCCTGAGGCTGTTGCTTCGCGCGCATCTCAGCTTCAATCTCGTGCAATGTACGGACACCAGGCTGAGGAGATTTAGAAGAATGCACTGGAAGCGAAGGTGGGAGAGCTGTCATGGGGACCCCATGAGATTTGGATGGAGTCGAAGGAAACGCTGTTTGGTCTGCTGCGCTGAGGCGACTTGCAGCTCGCGCCCCAGGAAAGACTGAAAAAGGTGATTTATCATCCCATATAGACTCCACCAAGCCACCAGAAGCTCGGGCTGGACAAGAAAATTAAAAAAGGCGGATCGCGACAACAGATCGTACGCACATGGTGGCTGAGACTTGCTATGCAGTAATGAATCCTGGTATTCCGCTCGTATTTCTGTTTTATGCTTCTCTGTTTTCATCTCCTCGAGTGCATGGTTTGAGAAGTCGAAGTCTTTACCTGAGATTGGGAATTAGTGGCGAGTAGTCAATTATTAACAAAACTCATACCGACTGGACCATCCCCGAACGTCTCATCATTCATTTCATCCCCACCTTCCTGCAGAACATCTCCTAGACCGTCATAATCAGACTCCCCCCAATTGAATACTGCTACGTCCTCCTGTGGGGTGGCTAAACCACCCTGACGAAATTTCTCCTTCTCCTTCTCCAATATATCATCGTTCGTCTCCAACCCAAAGAAAGACATTCACTCTGATATAATGATAGTCTTTGTTTCGCTGGCTGACAAGAGAATGAAGTAGAAAAACCGAAAGTAAGCCAAGTTCAGAATCTTGAACCCAAGGCTACAGGCATAGACCACACTTTGTACAAACAGTGACCCCGTATAACAAATAAGCCAAAGTGCATATTCGCGCTACAATCAGAGTCTTTGCATAACATGATAAAAGAGAATGAGGGAAGGGTGGCTACAGTAGTGACCGATGATGAGAGTCTTTGAAGTTACATTTATCTGCTCATGTTGTGTACGTCATTTAGAAAGTCCAAAATTGTGCTGGAACTCCAGGCTTGTGTTGCACACGAATCATGACAGGAAGAGCCGTTATGGTTGGTGAGCTCGGGTAGACCTCGCCAGGGATCGTTTTGTATGTGCCTTCGCAGACCAAGTAGGATAGTATGTAAGCGATGCAACGTCTCCTTGGGATCCTGATCGGAATTGGCATCAGCTACTTGTAGATATAAAGGAATGATTTCCGATGAAAACGAACCATTCCTGTCAGGACATCAAAATGTAGGTATGCACGCAGAAAGTAGCCGAGCGGCCAGCCCCATTCAGGACCCTGATATCTCATCAGTGGAACTCACAACCTACAAGACAGAAATAGGAACGTACATTGTGATAGTTCAGGCCTTTGGCAATGCTGCCGTCATTTGAATCATTGGAGTTGTCATAGTCTCCACGATACTGCAGATCGCTCGGGTCCAGAGTTTTCATACCAAGAGGGCCACGAAGAATGTTATCTGCAATCTTTAGGGCAACAAGAGCATGAGTAGGTTCGAAAAGTTCCGGCGCAACAACCATTGCAATTGGAAAGTTGGGTCTAAGTTGATAATCAGACCATTCGCGATCTGCTCCAGAGCCAAAAACATCTTTATAAATTCCGCGTCGGTTCACCATTTTCGAGTTGATGGTGAACTTGACGTCGTCCGCAGGGTCTAATAAAATCAAATTAGTGCAATTCGGCACTGCCTGGAGTATCACGAAGTTGGACACACCAAGTGGGATATAATAGCAACGCTCAAAAGTATTTTGGATCAAATCATTCCATTCCTTGTACGTGACGAGTCGTTGTTGGCCGTAAACTTTGGAAATGCCTCAGAAATTGAAAAGGTCTTTAAGCTGAAATCTCTCACCAATTGCCTGTACGCCTTTAAAGGGAATCTTGTTCTTGGTGGACAACTCGGTGAGCCACCGCAGAGTGCTCTTCAGAAGGCCGGTGATCTCGATGGGCGCACCATCTCTTGGCGTCCCAGGTATTCCTTTAGTTCCTGCCTTTATCGATTCGCCCATTTTATCCATCCAGGTGCCACAGTTATGCTGATTCCCACCGAAAAGAAGTCCTGTCTTCCAATCCACGTGTATCTCGATATTGAAGCCCTCACTATTCATCTGGATATCTAGATTCGGACCAGCGTTATGTTCGCGAAAAGAGATGCCATCGGCATGACGTTGCAAAATTTCTTGAATAATTTCTATGATTGTGCTGGAGTAACTATAAGATCTTGGATCATCCCAGGGAACATAAGTGTCGTCTTTCGGAAAACGTCGCTTGACAGACTCGGAGAGAATGCTTAGGCCATCAGGAGCAAAATGCACATAATCTTGAATAGCTTGGAGCATCCACCAGGGTGAATCACGTGAATTATAACTGAAACCAAAAAGGTGATCGGCACGATAAACTAAGATATGAGACTGTAGCGTCGTACCGAGGGTTACGAACAGAATCAAGCAAGTTGGGGATTAAACCATGTTTTAACGTTGATGCGAACGTCAAGATATGATGCTTGGCCGCAAGGTAATTCCCTGTAGTCAAAAACAAACCACGCAAGGATATAAAAACGTCTCGACCCCAACAACGTGCCCAACCAGAAGTGAAGTGCGGCAACCCAGCCGCAAGAGAAGGCACCGTTTTGGCTGGATCAAGAGAGGCACTCTGGACTAGTCCATACATCTGCACTGAACAGAGGGCGAGATCTTGAGTAAAGCTGTGGCCTGAAGAAATAAATTCTGTCTGTTGTTCGAAGACAGCGCGACGGGCAGCCTTATATGCCTCATACACAACAATGGTGAAGTACTTTGGGCGAAGGAAAGAAGGGACAGTAGTTTGTATACGGTCAAATCGTTCTTTAAACCAGTTCGCGGGATGATGGAGATTCGGGAAAAGGGCTGCTTGCCTAAATGTCAACGGATGAGAAGTCTCTCACAAATGCAAAAGAAATAATGCGGACTTCACAAGTCGATGGTGAATATATTCCAATGCCCACGAGCCTTGGCGAAGGTGGTTGCAAAGAGCATGTCCCAAGTCGTTGTAACGTATGATTGGACGCAACAAAGCCATCCAACCCTCCAGACCCGCATAAACCAGGTTCCCATGATCGGGGATATTGTATGTTCCGATCTCACCGTTGGTAGCATCTCTTTCCTCGCCATCTGCTCTGTAGAGAATAACGTTCAGGTCGACGAGGTTTGTAAACATCAGCGCCTCGTTGGCGCCTGTTTTGCAGAAATCGTCCAAATTCTTCTCAACATCCTGCAACTGTGTCGCGAAAACCATAATACTGCCAGGAGGAAAGTATTCTGGTATGTTAATCTCTGAGAAAGGACCGTCCTCATTCGAGCCCTCGGTCGGTATGAAACATGGAATCTCCTTCAGTTGAGAGGGAAGACCCCTTATAAGGTCAATGTCAGGATCCAATTCATATGATGGTATGTCTATGTTGAAACCAAGTAAGAATCTTGCTTTTGTTCTAGAGAGCTTTGTAGGGTTAACTTCAAGAGCATATATTAATCATAAGGTAGTGTTGTTACGGGGAAGAATGTTACGCACACCACCCTCTATCTTTTGATCCCTTTCCGAACGCGGTATGTGCAATTAGGAGGTATCCTTTACCTGTCTGGGGATGCACACGATGAATGGCAATGTACTGTGGAATGAACAAATCAGCGCAATGGCCCAAATGCACCGGAATAGAGCGAACATCATTTTCCTGATGGACGTGACCCTCATCGAAGCCGTCCAATACCATTTCCGTGTGTAGATGATTGAGTATCCGTTTCACTGCACCGATGCCTTTCTGTTGGCTTTCCTGTGGTATCTCATACCGCCTGTTATCCCTGACAAGATCCAATAACCTAGGATACAAGTCGTCGAAGCCTTTATTTGACCCGATGGCTGATCTAGAAAATGCTACGAGTGCACCAGTGGGAAGAGCATCCTCTGCGCTGCGTTTGTGTAATGGGGATTCGTTGTCGTGCGTAAGATCGAAAAGCAGCGCATGGGGAGATGACCCGTGGAGAGGAGTGACTAGACATGGACGAATAGGCCCTCTTCCTGTAGGTGGTGGCAGTTCTTCCGGATGTGTTAAGCAAGCATTGTCCATCGAGCCTAAATGGTAGTGAGTCATTGTCCAGAATTTCCAATAAGGAAACTGACCGATTGGCTCTGGGACACCGAACCGGTACAGTAGCCTTGAAAATTCCTTGGGATCGTGCCCATTGTATGCTTCCCTGATGAGGCTGTTGATGCCAAGTCGACTTACGAAATGTGTATCCATTTCTTCATTGCCTGTGAATAATTCAGCGCAAACGTATAGATCAGGTTTCACCGTGCGAGCTGCATCAAGAAGAGCCACGCCCACATGTAGCGGCGTCGAATGGCAATTGTCAATGCGAAATCCATCAAATATTTCTGCGAGACTGGTCACATAACGAGTCATGTACTCCCATAACCAGGGGTTGTCCGCGGGACCAGAGCCGTAACGCAGCTTGACACAATCTCCCCACACGATGACCTCACGACGAAGGTATGCTTTTGAAGGTAACAATGCAAAGTTCTGCAATGGGTCCGCATTCCATATCCAACCATTGTTGGCAAGACAAAGAGCATTGGGACTATGTTTACTTGTTTTCTCATTGTGCGGAAGACGCGTAAAGTATGTTTCAACGATCGGCAATCTGAAATATCCCATATGCCAACTGTACTTCGGAGCGAATACTTTGAAACTCACTTTGCAGATATTTCCCCTAACTTTGGCCCATTCTCAGCCAGCCTGGTGTAAACGACGCGGTTTTTGATATTCTCCAGAGCGATTTCAGTATCAACTTGCCATTCCTGGTACAAAGGTACATTGATGGCATCGACTACTTTTTCCCAAACATTGGCCACTGAATCCGAATCCTTGAGTTCCGTAAACGCAGCGCATACCAATGAGGCCGCAGTTTTAGGATCGACATGAACACCGTATCTTTCTTTCAATTGTCCTAAACCGAGAATATTGCCCGAAGTCCTCATGATTGAAGCGAGTTCTGACAATGACTTTCCTTTAACATCTGGCCCAGTCCACGTAGGTATATCCTCAACAGGAACAGCGAGAACACCACTCTTCTCACGAGTTCTGTCAAGGACATAATATTGCCACAGCTGAAGCTCGTCCTTGATTTTGGATGAGAGGACAGGTAAAAGAATATCGAGATCCGAATGAGACAGGACGTTGGTCGGCAAACCCATGGATGCGAGATTTGAGGAGAATTCCATGATTGCGTTGTCTAGTTCAAGCGCTGGGGAAAGGTGAGGCATGTTAAAAGGACTGAAACCTAACGATTTTTTTAGACCTCCACGAATGTCAAAGACAGAACACAACAAAATGCGGACCTGCTTCCGGGTGATCAAGGAGCCAGGGACTATTATCTGCAGTATGATTAAGTACAACATCAGTGAGGCTCAAAAGGCCATAGTCTTCACGAGCAACTCTGAGAACGTCCTTGACGAGGGGAGCATGATCATCAACCAATTCCTCGACGAGTTGACGATCAAAAGTTAGCTGATCAGCGATGGAATACGGACTTCCACTACTGCCTCTTTGCTGAAGGGGAGTGTAATGCAGCATGTTGTAGCCTCTTTGGGATGCTTCTTGGAAGTGCTGTCTCCACTCCCGAAGCGGTCCCATCCACTTGGACACGACGGTGAGAATTACGAGACCATCAAGAGGTATAGCAATCTCCTTTTCAAGTATTTTCCCACCACGAGATGTAGGAAGCGATTCTCCGGAGGAAGAGAGTATGCGTGAACGACCTTTCACTCGAAGAACAGGATCAATGTTGAAGTAACCTTCACGGCCGGTGATGCGCTCGGAAGAAGGCCCATCATATTCAATCCAATATACAAATGCACCTGCATGCGAAATAGGAAGGTTGATGTGGATAGGCTTTGAAAAGTTGTTGGGTAGTCTTTGAGAGAATGTTAAATGGCAACCTGGAGGAAGCGACAAACAGATGATAGACATACAATTTCTCTACAAAATTATCTCTTGCGAATTTTCCACCATTCAGAGGGAAGTTTGTCTTCAGGACGGCATTCTTAGAAGCGGGGGTTCCTGCATCTAGAGCTACGCGCAGTATGTACGGGCTGTATGGAGGCGGGAGGCGAATGTACTAGCGATAGTTTGTCAACATAATCGTAGAGGTACTCAGATATAAATGAGGGCATGTGGAACACTCATTGGGATCGCAGAATATAAAGAAGCGTGTACACACTGCTTTATCTTTACTTGGGCCACCGTCCGGATCTAACTGAAGCTCAAAGACGCGGACAGGCTCTTCTCCAGGCAGTCTTAATGATTCGAAGAATTCTATTCCTTCATCAGCTGGTGTCTTTGGTGTCTTGGGTTTCAAATTGGTGCTCTGAACGGGGGGGATCTCGATGGATGGAGGCATGATCATCTTCGAAAAAAGACTAGGACTATCAAAACTAGACCGGGGGCAGCCTGGGAACCAGGCAGGAACACGACCTCCGTGAGGGAATGCAATTTACACCCTGGAGGAATGTCTGATGACATCAACTGGCTTTGCGGTATGCGAAATCAGATTACGTAACTAGTGTGCTCTTTCGTTTTTCTCAGCATGTCTTCAGATGCTGCCCTCCTCCAGGAGATTCAACGACTATCAGGCAAGCATTCCCCTTTCTATGATCCTCATACCCACTCATCCCTCATAGGTGCTATTGATCGCCACAAGCTGAACGAATCTAAGCCCCCTTATGCACCGAGGTTTCATCAAACTCGAAATTATGTGAGCTCGGCCAACAGGAAGTATGTCAATCCTGCCATAGCGCATAAGAAATATGTCAATCCTTCCATCGGAAATACCGCTGGCTCTTCTGGTAGTTCAGCCTCCGAAGGTTTACCCACTCAACAATTACCTATGATTGCCAAACGTGAATTAGTCATCGATGGAGTGGCATTCGAATCCTCTAGCAGGAAACTCACCAGAAAAGACCGTGCGTTTTCAGTTATCATTATTAAAGTATGTTATGTCAGGGTTTGAAAGATCACATATAGTCATTACGCCAAAGGCCGAGTCAGCTGGGACTTCCCCTGGTGTTAGTTCCAATTTTATCCCTTCAGTTACTCATGCTGTTTCTCGATATCGGGGCCAATATATCCGGAAAAATGGTAATATGGGTCCCTCTGGTCGTGTACATAAACCCAAGTACACGAAAGGTAAACGTCTTGGAGGTCGTAACAATATGGTTTTGGACAACCTCAAAGGAACTAGGTGAGTCTACGTCATGCAGTCAATTTTGACTTTGATTCACACTATGTTAGGACCGGACCTATATCCAAACGTCGCAAATTGGACAAGCAATGCCGTTTCTTTACAATGACAGGTCCGTCGATCCCAATGAGTCCTGTGGTCTAACCTAAAACACTTCCCGTGGAACCGTTTCGTTCCCGGTCTCACATTTTCATTTGCAGGTGTCTGTCAACGTGGACTCACCTGTCCGTATCAACATGATCCTGAGAAGATTGCGATCTGCCCATTGTTCCTGTCCGATAATTGTCCAAACAACGCCGATACGTGCCACCTCTCTCACGACCCAAACCCATCTCGTGTACCACTCTGTCATCACTTCGCTAATCAAGGCCGCTGCACACGCCAAAATTGCCCTTATCCCCACGTTCGTGTTGGTCCTCGGAGTGGTGTCTGCCGTGACTTTGCTGTCGTCGGGTACTGCGACTTGGGGATCGAATGTGACAAGCAGCATGTCCGGGAGTGTCCCGATTTCGCCGAGAAGGGTATTTGTCCTAATCGTGCCTGCAAACTCCCGCATGTCATTCGCGCCAACCGGCGCAGGCAGACTGCAACACCAGCAACTCATACCCAACTTCAAAATCAACCAAAAACTGAAGTTGAAGGTATTCCTAGTTCAGAACTCAAACCAAACACTTCTGCAAAGGAAGAGTATATTTCTGTTGTTTCTACAGCGACTGAGAGCTCTGGAGCAGCTGAAGATTACATTTCTTTGACATTTGAAGAAAGTGATGATGATGATGATGACGACGACGACGACGAATATATTAGTGAGGGTGATCAGGATGGTGAGGGCTCAAATGACGATAAAGCAACAGCAGATGGATATACAGAATGATTGCTTCTCTAACTTGTACTTGTAACCGTGGCTGATACACAGTTACTGCCTCTTGAATACACAAACTATTCTCTCGGTGCGATGCAATTGTTGCGTTGGTACGGATGTTTTAATATGCACTTTAAAAATCAATAATACTCGAGAATGCAGTATAGAGATCGCTTTTTGCAAATATCTCAATCAAGCCGTTAAACAAAAATCTGGGCCTCATACGCAGTGCAATTGATGTCAAGCAATAAAAACATGGTGCATAGAGTCTTAACACAACACACTTATGCCTCGTTGATCTCGCGCAACCGACGAACAGTACTAAATGAAACACATTAGAACATTGAAATTCATTTCTTTAGTATGCATACCTGCGAACAGTAGCGGCAGCAGTGGTTGACACTGTCCATGCACCTCCGGCAATCGTTTTGCTGCACGAGCGACAGTGCCAGATTCCAACAGCAGTGCGCTTAACGCTATCCTAAGGAGTCGCAAACTGCCTTAGCACGAGTATGCAAGTTATGGTGCATCATCACCTTTCCACAGAAGGTGCATGTGTATCGTGCATGTTGGGTAATTTCCATCTGTTCATAGCTGTGAGTTCTTTACTAGTGATGATACATAACAAACAAAGACACACTTTTTTTACCTGCTTTCGCAGAGAGGCACCGTACCTCTGTGTAAGGAATAACAAACAGGTCATTTCAAAGTCCTAACAGCAGTACTTGGTAACTCGCCGTTCCATACTTTCCGGTAACGCCAACTTTCTTTGTGCGCTTGCTCTAGAAGGTAGGTGAGTATGTGATCCTCATAAGTACAACTGGAGTCCGCTCGCCATTTTGTGGTATGTGTTGAAGAGGTTACTCTAGGTGCGTTGCTTACTAACACATTCAAACTCAATGAGCAAATATACAGTTGGACCCATCTGGACCCATACCCAAAAGGGGTAAATAATTTTATTTTGCTGAGTACAAGGACTGCATGGCAAAGAAACTATAATTGCCATTAATTTTGTAGACAATGCCTTTCATGCTTCTACATTCTTTCCCTGGAGAAAACCATTGAGTTAAGTGGGATTTGCACATGAGTGACTTACCGCGAAATGTAAAGTCCATGAGGATAATAATCGTCGACGATTAACTTGATCCCCATCGAGACTACCAAAGAAGACGTCAGTCCAATGCTTGGACAATCTTAAGACCACTAACCCTGGTGTCCCATAAGTAAGTGGCGCGAGGAACAGGAATACAGCGATGAAGACGATGGTTAAAGCTGACGCAGCCGCCAAAGCCTTGATTCCCAAGTCTGAATACTGTCGTGGTCGTAATCGAGTCATAGAAGAAGGGATGGATATGGGATAGTTGATCGATTCCGAGAGAATGAAGTTGAAAACAGCTCCTGCAACAAGGGCAGAGCAAAGATGGGCCGGGAGATAATGATGGAGAAACAGTTGTCTGGTCATAAGGTAAAAGGGAAAATAATGGAAGGCCCATGCCATCCAAAAGAGACCCGCCGAGTTCCATAATCGGTTACGAACAGCTGTGAATCAAAAGTAACGTTTGGAGATGTTATTGGATGTTTATCAAGTCGCTCACGATCGGGAATAGGGTCGATACCACGGCGGCGAGCCAACAAGTCTGCGCCAATAATGCCTACGAAAACCGAGAGACCCATGACGCAAACCCACCAACCAGCAATGTTCCCGGCCATATAGACCTGTTCCTTTGTATCGTTCTGGGTCCAGAAACTGATGCCACTGAGTAAAAAAGGCCAATTGACAGGATTACTGGCATAAGGGTGAGAGCCGGTCAATCCGGAGTTATGCTGAAGCATCAATATTTGCAGTTCGAAGAATTTCTTGAAAAAATTCATTTTCCGAGGCTTTTTTGGCTCAGCGTTGATTGTTCTGTTGCTTAAATCATCTTGGGCTGTCAGGTGTTGGTTAATAAGGTAACAACGTACTCTGAACCAAGACTTACATTCATCGAAGATGACCTGGTCGACAACCCATGTGACCGACTTATCTGAGGCTTTCTTGTTCCCGTTGATTTCTTGTTGCTGAAAGGCCCAATCAGGCAAAGCCTTCGGGTGGGTCCAGAGGGCAACCTTCGTTGGGACATGGAGAAGCTTGAAGTGGCCAGACTTGGTTTTCCAGACCTTGCCTTCTTCTGCATCAATCAACAGGACTTGAAAAAGGGTGTCATTGTACCGCGAATGATCATCTCTCGGCCACGTTGTGAACTCTTGGTTGGTGGGCATCAGGGGGGATGCGACATCGTGTGTAAGAAGATGTGTTTGAGTAGTGACATGCAACAACTGGATCACATCACCGTGACGAACAAGTCGACCACGACCTGTGTCTGGAAGAGATTTCGTAGGGATGATTTGCCAATGATTATTGGTGTCTGTATGCTCGTATCCGGTGACTTGTTGTCCTGCCATAGAATAAGTGTATTGGAAATAGCACAAAGCTGATAATACTTGCCTTTACTACTAATGCGACCATCGTCATACATCAGTGGGTAATTCTCGGGATGTGAGTGTAAGTACACGTGAGTTTGTCGGTGTTGAATTGTAATCGTATCGAAATAGCGTATTTCTGAGGGACTTATGTAAGTATCGAGTTGAAAGCAGAGAATAAGGGTGTCAATCTACCATGACTATTCAGGAGGAGTTCACTCCCAATAAGAGTTTCTTGGAATGCAGGACTCATAAAAGCGTCGCCAGAACCACTATGGGTGAGGACAGCGAAATGAATCCAGAAGAAGGAAAGATAGACAATTGCAGGAATGACAATGAGACCAATAGCTCTTGCAGCAAAATGCCTTCCAAAGTAGTCCTATGTAATAGGCGTATCGTTAGTTTTTTACCACATGTGAGACGCGGTACACTACCTCACCATTGAATGACCCTTCTTGATATCCAATATGTCCCACAAATCTACGAGCACTGCAGTTCCGATAGTCAAAAAGGTAAATAGTCCAACCATCTTGGAACCCAAAGTAGCAGCAAGAGAGACGCCAGTGGCGATTAACCAAAACCACCAATCATAAGTAAATTCCCTGGTTAAAAGAATTACTTAAATGATCTTCATATTACAAGTGGTATGACGTACCAATAACGCAGTTTTCGAAACCGGACATAACAGTAAAGTGATAGAGCGGTAAAGAACACAAGCTGTGCATCCAAAAGGATGAGTCGTGACTGGCAAATGTGTCCGTTATCTGGAAAATGTAAGAATCAGACGGTCGTGTATCCAGACAGCAATGAAATACCGAAAATGATGATTAAAGTCGTGAATGCTGCGACAATAGTAGGGTATCCGCTCTCCTTCATTATAGCATACACCACAGGAACAGTCAAGCTGCTGAACAAGGCTGGTAAAGCTCGAATTCCAGCGTAAGGGACGTGTGCATCAGCGTATTTGTCTCCAATGCTATCAAACTCGAAGCGTCCGTCGTAACCAGCAAACCAACCAGCGAGACCTAGCATAAGTTTTGCAAAGGGCGGGTGAACATCGAAATAATATTCGCGTAGGATATAATAGGACGCAAATTTCCCGAAATGAACCTCATCAAAACTATTCGTAGATATCAATTCCCGTCCCAAGGCAAGTAGACGTGAGCACGTACACAACTGCAGGGGGATAGTTTATTTTGTAAAATCGGAGAAGAAATCCAATCGTGGTAAGAACTGCAACAACAATAAGACTCGTGCGCCCTGACTCAGAATATTGGGCAACGACGTCTCGTTCTCCCTATACATGACAAGCGTAGTTAAGTAAACCTATCACTGACAACAACACTTTGACTGGCCGTTCTGAACGGGGTAGCACGGTGCTCTTCAGTGTCAGAAGAGGTAGCGCTGCTTCTCCCATCCCTGGAGGACAATGGGACTCCCAATCCCCTCTTCCTGTAACGACTGGTTGAAGCCTGCATGATAGAAAAGTCTAGTCAATGTACCCTGTGGTACGTGGGAATGTCACGTGATCCATTTTGCATCGTCCCACGGACTCAAAACTACACCGAGCGACTTACCCCCTTCATACGCTTGGACCACAGATGATTTTCTAGAGTCGAGTCTAGTGAACTTCTTCTTGTGAAATCCACTGACCATCAACAACTTTCCATCATTGAATTTATTGTGCCCACTGGCAGGTGGTAGTAGCCTCCAATTGGAAACTAATGTTCCACAATTTTAATTCTCATTCCTTCAAGTTTCCACACCTCACTTTGGGCTAATGTGAAAGGTAACAAAATTCTATAATAACTGGTTCTTCCAACTGGAGCAAAAGGCTGTTATGCTGGGTTATCTGGCATAGCTTGTGGATACTATTTAAAATTGTCATATATATTCACTAACCATTATAGTAGTCTAGGATAGCATATGTAGGCTACTTTACAATTATAACAACTTTGGTGGGTTGTTTGTGACATAGAAATGTATCTCCATTCAATAACACTGTAAGTGCAACCTTTGGAGTGCTAGCAAGAGGAAAATCTAATAGGAAACCTAAGGATCCTGTTGCAAGTGAGCCTATGATAATATGTGAGTGTTCCATACCCTACTTCCTCATCATACCTTCACTAATCCAACTGGCCTGAAGGTATGCAAACCTTTCTATAGAAGCATATCTGTCTTGGACTGAGTCACCTGATCCCAGACCGAGCAAGAAAGAATGTGGTTGAGTGAGGTTCTTATGTAGACTCAGTGAGGTTACAACTTCAGCAAGGTTCAGAGTAGGGTTTAGCTTTAGCTTATGTGCTATGCTATCTAGACCTTATTGAATCCCTAGTTTCTGAGGATATTAAAGTACATT
>QLPI01059233.1:0-17212 GCA_003314275.1 Chroogomphus rutilus
TGGCGCTGGCGTCCTCTGGTCAGAGTCGCCTTGTTGTGCTCAGCATTGATCCTACTACCGAGTCACTGGTCTTGGTTTCCAATACCGCCTGTACACCTGATGATATTGGGACTGCACTACCAGCTTCAGATCCATGTGAGCGGCCATGGACGCGCCGAGGCGGGTAGCATCTCTGACTTTAACACAGCATATGCATTCTATCTCTGGTCCCACGGCGAGCGACGAGACACCGGTGCGCAGCCGCACCATGATACGTCGGCTCTAAACTAACATCTATCTAGTGTTCATATATTCCTGCCCACCCTCCTCTGCCATCAAGCACCGCATGATATTCTCGTCGGGCGTTCTCACCGTCGTTATGGGTGCCAAGGACCTTGACGTGCCCGTTGCAAAAAGAATCGAGACCTCAGACCCCCAAGCCGTCAACGAGGCTTTCCTCCGTACCGAGCTCGGCTTACCAGGTCCCGGCGCGGCGATTGATACGGATGATAAAAAACCTTTTGCAAAACCTCGAGGTCCCACTAGGAAGCAGCGATAAAGCATTGCGGAGGGTCATTTGGGTATCCTAGTCATGTAATGCTCTACTTCCATAAATTAGCCCAGAAGTACCAAATACCCGCCCATCTGCATCTGCATCACCCGCCCCCTTGTGCAATCCGCGCAATCTCCGCGCGTATTTCCCCAAGGTTCGCTTTTAGCGTCCGCGCATCCTCAAATTTGCGCTGTGCCCGCGCCTCCTCGACGAACGACTCGAGTAGCGCTTCTTGCTCCAGCAGTGGCTGCAGCCTGTGTGCAAGCTGCGAATCCGCATCCACGACCTGCGTACGTGAGTTCGAAGACGAGTCTGCACTCGACTGTTTTTGTGGTGTTGGAAGTGTCTGGAGAAACGTCAGGCGAAGGTCCCCAGGTAATTGACTGCCTACCTGCAGTGGGAACATGTTTTTCTGCAAAAACAAGTTTGCGCGCGTCAGAATCGCGCTCTGTATGCGGTCCTGCGATCCCCCACGAGGCGCAGGCAGCTGTCGTATTCGTTTTGAAAGCCGGTCGTACTCCCCGAACAGATCTAACAGTCGTTTGCGCATCTCTGATGAAGGCGCGTTGGGTGATGCATTATTCGTTCTGTGGCCATGTCAGAGTATGGAAATATATATAGCAAGACATTGAACCAACGAAAAAGACAGCACAAGTTCTTGGAATTGCGGAAGAGCGTCCTCGATGTCGTTTTCTAACGCAACAAGGGCCTTGAAAGGGTAAGAGATGGGCGTCTACAGTGCGAAAACGACTGAACATACCGCATATAGTCGCGCAAACATCGGCACGCGACTCGCTTCTTGCTGGTGCTGTTGTCGTCTGCTACTCCATCAGCCTAAACTCGAAAAAAAAAGGCCTGCAAAACTGACAACAACACAGTCCTGCAACACCTGCAAATCCTGACACCCTTCAAGAACTTGTCCTCCTCTTCACTCTTACCCTTGGCACTCCCCCGTCTCTTCACGCCATAATCCACACCCTCACCTACCTCCTCGATGATCCCCGTCTGCTGGTCCACAACAAAAAGCAGTGAACAGGTCTGCACGCGCGTCGGGGGTCGCGGCGGCAAGGAGCACACGATGCGTCCACAGAGTCGACAATGGTGCTTGCGGTTTGTCAGCGGGTGGAAAGACGTGCTAAGCCCATGTGAGATGGCACAATGGAAAAACGGGTCAGTACATACGCGCATATGGGACATTGTGAGATGGCTCCATCGTCCTCCCAGGGGGTAATGTTTTGTTCTTCAGCTGTGAAAGTGATGAGGTACCGGGACGCTATGAGGCAATGGTTGGCATACCTCGTATATCGGCCTTGGGACCTTGTATGCGCGATTCGACGACATCGCGCCAGAGCTCGGTCGGATTTTTTCTAAAGTCGATGTCAAAGAGTAATGAGGACCGTCGACTCGCTGGTGCTTTCTCCTTGTCCTTTCCAGGTACCGGAGACGGCGAAAGGGTGAGAGGAAAATGGAGAGCAATAAGCTATCCACAGATGTTAGTATGCATGGAAGGAATAAAATACTAGACTAGTACCTTTTCGAGCCGTCGTTCAAGACGGCGCTGCTCGACCTTGTCGCGGTCGCGCAGAGATGCGCGGGTGAATAAGAACTCATCAGTACGATGGCGGCAGATGCCTTTTGGTTGAAATCCCGGGAGATAGTGCGTTCGGCGAGGGAGGGAGGAGCTCGACGGCGTGGGAGATGGTGTGGACGGCTGGGTCGGCGCGGGTGCAGCAGGCGATGGGGACACTGATACCACAAGGGGCGGTAAAGCTGAGGAAGTAGGCGCGAGAATCTGTGGGGGAGTGGGAGTTGATGGAACGGGCGCGACGAGCGTAGAGTGTTGAGGAGCGGGGCGAGTAGTAATGTTAGTGTCGGAAGTGGAAGGTGAGATGACACGGCTGCGAGAATCTTGGAGGGGGGGGCGCGGCTGAGGGCCGATATGGCGAATGGATGATTGTCTGGAGAATGATGGGGATGTAGTAAGGGAGTGAGAGGAGGGCTTTTGTAGCGTGCTAGGGCGGAGTGGGGAGGACGTGTGTGGTGTTGACGCAGCGCGGAGGGGGACGTGACGGATCGTAGAAGATGGCGTTGATAAAGACGTAGATGCGCTTGTGGATAATGTCTGTTTCGACGTCGATGCTGCAGCTGACGTTGAAGCTGAGGCTGGTGCCGACGCTGTAGCCGACAACGTAGCATGACCGTTTGTGAGACCATGCCCCTTGGGCGCAGTCTTCAGCTGATTATCCTGGGCAAGCTCATCGCGCTTGTTGTCTACGGTAGCCACGATGCTACCGTTAACACTAGAACTAGGACCAACAACCAGCGGTGGCGGAGTCGTCCTCTGCGGCTCTGCCGGAAGACTAGACACCGTACGCGAATGTCGTTTCGACTGTCCATTAACGTGAGTCAAATACCGTGTATCACGACAACGAGACTCACCTTGTACGGCTGGTAGGGAACGGCGTTTGGAGAATCCATACCTTCAGAGGCGGGTCGGGAAACAGGCGCCGATTATACAATTCCCACGGCGATCCTTCAACCACATGATCTATAATACCCTTGCTTAAATTCCTTCTTGACCATCGACCACGATGATGTTGGTCTCTGTTCGCCCAGCTCCGTCCCTTGTAGCGCTGTCCTTATGCATCACCCGCACCCGATATACTCGCGCGTACAGCACGCCCGTCGATCGTGCACCCGTGCCCAAGGTCGACAAGGTATGGGACAAGGTCGATGATGCGGTAAAGGCCGTCAAGTCTGGCGATACACTGCTTAGTGGAGGTACGTTTCGTTTTTTTCATGTGGACGCGTTTGATTAAATTCCGAATTACTCCCGAGGTTTTGGGCTTTGTGGCACGCCGGGTCGGTCGCGAGGTTATTTTTACAAGCAATTTCTGCTGTGCTGATCGCATACACTAGACACGCTTATACAGGCCCTGTCCCGACGGAGGGATGTGCAGAAGCTCACCGCCGTGTCCAACAATGCCGGGGTGGGCGATCGTGGACTCGGGTTGCTGCTTTCGACGCGCCAGATTGACAAGATGATCGCTTCCTACATTGGAGGGTGGGCAACTTCTTTCCAGACCACTCCCGAAACTCATTCACGTTCAGAAACAAGCTTTTTGAGGCCATGTATCTGACAGGCGAAATTTCATTAGAGCTTGTCCCTCAGGGTACCCTTGTCGAACGTCTCCGCGCTCACGCCGCAGGTATACCTTTTTTCTTTACTCCCACTGGGGCATCAACAGCCGTCGAGCACGGTTCTATACCCATTCGGTACAATGTTGGCGGATTCAACAATGGCGTGCTCATTCATGGAAACAAGAAGGAGGCTAGAGAGATTAACGGCCGCAGATACCTCTTAGAGCCTGCCCTCAAGGGCGATATCGCGTTTATTCACGCCTGGAAGGTTGATGAGGTCGGAAACACTGTCTTTAGGTATGCAAGTTGTACATTGTCTCAGTGTTTCCTCACGTGTCCAAGGTATACTGCAAACAACTTCTCCGCCACCATGGCCAAAAACGCCACACTCACGTTCGTGGAGGTATGTTATATGTCTCTTTGGTTCCCCCGGATCGACCCAAGCCTGTACCTAGGCTGAAGAAATCGTACCCTGTGGCACACTTAACCCAAACGAGATTCATCTGCCTGGTATATATGTCGACCGCATCGTGCGTGCCACGGCACCCAAACAAATTGAATTTACGACACTAGCTCCTGATCCAAACACCCCGCCACCGTCCCCGATGGCGGGATCTGACGAAAAGGGAGATGCACTTGCAAAGCGGAACAGGATATGTCGTAGGGCCGCCAAAGAACTCCGCAACGGCGATCATGTCAATCTGGGCATCGGGATGCCAACCCTTGTACCTGAACACTTGCCCAAAGGCGTCAGCGTTTGGCTGCAGAGCGAGAATGGTATACTGGGTGAGAATGACTGGGCTTGACTTTTGCATGTCACGATTCTGGAATCGCGTTTCACAAGGGATGGGCCCATACCCCACCAAGCAACAACTCGACGCGTAGGTGCAGTCTTGTGAGAATCCGTGTGCTTTCAGACGCGTATTCATAGGGACATCATTAACGCCGGAAAGGAAACCGTGACCCTATTACCCGGTGCCTCAGTCTTCGGTGCGTCAGAACTAGCCCGCAAGCCCACGCCACTTCTAATCCCACGGTAGACTCGAGCGAGTCCTTCGCCATGATCCGTGGCGGACACATACAGGTCGCCATCCTGGGAGTACGTGTCATGAGCTCCAGGGAAGCATCACTGTTCTGACGTCGACACAGGCTATGCAGGTGTCGCAGGCAGGGGACATTGCCAATTTTATGATTCCAGGCAAGATGGTGAAAGGTACGGAAGCAGATGCGCATTGTCTCAGATCACTGACTTGGCATGGGAAGGGATCGGTGGTGCGATGGACCTAGTCTCGAACCCAGACCAGACGAAGGTGGTCGTCGTGATGGAGCACTGTGCCAAGGACGGCAGCCCGAAGCTGGTGAAGGAGTGTGCCCTGCCTCTGACGGGTGCGCGGACGGTGAGCAAGGTCGTGACGGAGCTGGCGGTGTTCGAGGTGGACCGTGCGGCTGGTGAGATGAGGCTGACTGAGCTTGCGGAGGGCGTCGGGCTGGAGGAGGTGCGCGCAAAGACAGAGGCGGAGTTCGGGGTAGCAGATAGGTTGGGCAGGTTTTAGGATAATATATATATTTCGAGCGCGTGCGCGTTTGGACCCCGGAAAACAAGCGCCCGTCGGTTGGCGGTTGAGTGTCGGGCACTCCACCAGAGCAAACACACTCATGCCGTCCTTCTTCAAGTCCATCTCCTCCTTCTTTGCAGGCCAGCGAGCGGACACCGCACACCCAGCCAGAGATCAGGCCATGGTCTCCGTCGACGATGCCTTCACCGTCCCTCCAGGTTGCGTTTTCTTCTCTTGTATTAACACTTTGCTCACCTGACTCGCAGACACCGAATACGTCCCGAGCCCTGCCGTCTACACCTACCCTCCTCCAGCACACGGTGGCTCGTACGATACTGTGCCCCAATCCTATACTCCCACCTATGATCTCCGTTCGCCCCTCTCAGCAGGCCCCAGCAGCACATCCCGCTCCCGCCCCACCTCCCTTCTCCCACTGCACCATACACCCTTGTCACCTCTACCCCCCTACCCACCCCTGCAGCAAACCTGGAACCGTCTTCGCGCATGGCTCGACGACCAGTACCCAGAACTCGCCGACACGCTCAACTGGGGCATTCAGCCCCCCGATCTCGCTCACCTCGAGCTCCAGCTCGGCTTTGCGCTTCCCCCTTCCGTGCGCGAGTCCTATCTCATCGTCGATGGCCAGGAAGCCGAGTCTGCTGCGGGGTGCTCCGAGGGGCTCTTCTTCGGCCTCACCCTGCTCTCCTTTGAAGAGGTCGTCGAGGAATGGCGTTTCTGGCGCGAAGTCGACGACGACCCCGCCACCGGAGCGAATCCTGAGCTCCGGGAGGACATGCGGTCCATTCCCCCTGGCTGGATACGCAGGGAGTATTCTCAGCGGGGGTGGCTACCGCTCGTCGCCGACAAGGGTGGAAACTACATTGGCGTGGACATGAACCCTGACGAACGCGGTTCGGTTGGCCAGGTGATCATTTTCGGACGTGACTTTGATACAAAGGTCGTCATGTGGCGCGGCGAGGGCGAGGGCGGCTGGGCCCGTTGGCTCGCGAGCTTTGTCGAGGAGCTGGAGAGTGGCGAGGGTTTTGAAATTGGAGCGAACGAGGCGAGTGAGGGCTCGGAGGACGGTGTGGGGTATGAGAGTTATTTTTTCGACGGGAGCACTGCGAAGAGCCCGGGCGGCGATGGTGGCGGGGGAGGCTTGCGGCTAACGGGAGAGTATCGAGGATGGACCGTCTTGGAAGCGTTTGCAGACCGCAGCATGAGGCGCTGGATTGAGACAGGTGTAATGCCTCTGCCGTCACCTCTAAGCAAGACTAGTCCAGTAAGTCTTGCTGATATTACGCGTTCTTAGCCTGAGATATCACACCAGTCGTCAAATCCGGGTCCGTTGACTGCACTAGATACAGATATAGGCTCCAGCAGCTCCGCACAGAGCAACGAACGGCGGCCCGCCTCACTTCCCCACGGCGAATCTAGCTCGTCACATACACACACACGCAGTTTGTCTATAACAAAGGTCCCAGCTCCCCTTCCCGTCCAGCTTCCTACAGAACAGGATCTACTACCGTCATCCCCGTGTTCATCGTCTACAGAGACAACACTAGCGTACGCGGATGAAGATACAGGAGATGCACGGATGCGTGAAGTAGACCGAACGACACCCGTGCAAGCCAATTATCCACCCTCCGTCAGGGAAGCGATGCTTGTTCCTCTACCTCCCTCCACTGCTGTTTCCCCTTCAAAGCCTTTCCCTTCTCCTCCCACAATAGATACCCAAATGGAACCACCAAATTTCCAAACTACAGATAATTTTGATTCCCCCACACTCTTTTCTGCCACCACCCCCGTCGATCCTACTCTGGTGTCCGCTACCGTTAAAGCGACGAGCGTGCCTGAAGCTGCCGCACTTATCACTCCTTCACCTGTCGACTTGTTAGAATCCACTTCCCCCCAATCCCAGGCGGCGACGGATGAGCCCCAGTCCGATGTGCATGGGAGCGACGACAGTACCATGGGCGACGTATCGCCTGTGGTTGACGTTACTGACACTCCTGACGCGTCAGGTTTGCGCAAAAAGAACTCGCTAGATATGTGCGGTTCGAATGGCAAGCTAAAAACGGAAGCCGTATAATGAGATGGGGGTGTTTTTTATTATTACACGGCATCCGTTGCGAGCCCTTGTTGCTGCTCCTCGCGTCGCCTTGGACATACTTTTTTCGTCGCCACTCACTCGTGTCAGTCGTCATACTTACCCTATGTTGATTCTCTGCGCATTCTGCATCTTCATGTAGCGTATTCCCACATTGAGTAACGTCGGATCCTATATAAGGCTATTGTGCTACAACAGTGTACAACATAAAACAACATGGCTATCGGCCGCCACCAAACATCTTCAACATATCCAATGGGTTCCCTCCCATTCCACCTCCCAAACCCGGAAGTCCAGGACCCCCACCCATACCCATCTGGGACATCATTTCTAAACCCAGTCAATTTACTTCTAGATAATACCGGGAGTGACACGTACTCTGCATTTCTGCCATGTCTGGCATATCTTGCCCTCCCATCATTGCTTTCATCATATCTGCCATGGGGCCCTTCATCCCACCTTGCATGGCCCGCTGATAGAAATGATGATGTCATAAAACGTGGGAATATCCAGTCAACAAATAGACTAACCTGCACCTGCGCAATTTGAGCTGGTGATGGCATTCCATTGGCTCCCCTTCCTCGCCCAGCGCCCAATTTCTGTGCTTGTTGGAGCCTGAATCATGAATCAATAGAGGGCACACAGGCAATCAATGTATCCACACTCACCAGCCCTTCTTACCACCGGCTTGCTTCGCCATATTGGCCATGACTCGATATTGGCACAGCACTTCCTCCACTTCGCGTACGCTGGTTCCGCTGCCTTTGGCTACTCGCGTGACGCGCCAACTTAGTGCGACAGGTTTTCCGTCCTTCCCCCATTCCATGAAGCAGGCCCCATCTGAATCCAGCTCGGCTGCACTCATACTGTCTGTAATATATATCATTCGTTTCATCCGTCGTCCCGTGTCCTCTTCGCCCCCAGCGAATAGTTCCTGAGGTAGCCCCGGAATCATTGAGGCTATCTTGCTCATCGGCCCCCTAATAATGAATGAGTTCCACAAATCGAGCACGGGGGAAACGACGGACATGTTCATCACAGTTTGAATCTGCTCTTTCCAATCTCGTATACTCAACTTGCCTTCTTCCAGCTTCTTGGCCATCTCTTTTTGCCGGTCAGGGTTCTGCGCCGCTACGTCTTGCATGTGCTCCATGAGACCCTGCACATCCCCCATCCCCAGTAATTTAGAAATGAAAGGCTGTGGTGAAAACCGATCGAGATCAGTCAGATGTTCGCCAACGCCTAAGAAGATGATCGGTGTTTTAGTGGCAGCGACACTGGCGTGATCTAAGAGACATGCAAGGACCAGAGAATATGATACTCACGCCGATATGGCACCTCCACCTTTAGCGTGCCCGTCCATCTTTGTCACTATAATAGCACCAAAGTCTGCACTCTCCTTGAACGCTCGACTTTGGGCCTCCGCAGCTTGCCCTAGCAGAATATCCTTCAGAGCCATTACAAAACATAAACGAGATATAGTACCTATGCTAGCATCCAGAACCAATATTGTCATGTTTGGTTGGACGGCCTCTCCGATCTGCGTCATCTCCTTAAAAAGCTCCGCTTCCTGCTTATGTCGACCAGAGGTATCAACGATAATGACATCGAAACGTTCTTTCTTGAACTTCGAAACACCTTGGGCGGCAATTGCCACCGGGTCCGTCTCCGTATATGAACCAAAGTAGGCAATCTTGGCCTTTGTGGCAGATTGCCGTGTCTGGTCAAAAGCACCAGCACGAAAGGTGTCTGCACAGACGATGCAAGATTTGAAGCCGCGTTTCTGATAGTGGACCGCGAGCTTTGTGCATGTAGTCGTTTTACCATTGCCCTGAATAGTCCGGACACATTAGATGTGTGAGGGTCACATGAATTAGACACACCTGCAAACCAACAGCCATAATGACGTTGGTTTGTCCTTTCTTCGGTTTGTAAGGCTCAACGCCTGGGTCGACCAGCTGAACGAGTTCATCGAATACAATCTGTATGACACGAAGAGAAAATTTAGGGAGGCCCAGACAGATGCGGAGAGGAACACACCCTTTGAACGATATTCCGGCGATTGGTATCCTTGTTTTTGTCGGCTCCGCTTTCTAATGCAGCCCTTGCCTTCGTTTTGACCTTTTGTCGCAGAGAAGAAACCAATTTAACATTCACATCAGACTCTAAAAGGGCCGCGCAAATATCTTTGAGCATGGCGTCCAGCACCTATTATAGAGCATTACGTCTGTAAAAGCGGGTTCAGATGCAGATATGAACGCACCTTCTCGTCGACAATGGGGGCGGCATTGAGCTGGGAGAGTGCGGCATTTAGTTTCCGTCCAAGGTCAGCAAGAACCATGACAGCAGAACAAGAAACGATAGATTTGTCAGCGATCGGGCTGCCCGCCTCTCTAAGGACCCGACGTGACCATGGCGCGTAGCGACAGCGAGGAGGCCGAAGGCTTCGGTAATGACAAGGAGGAGGAGCTCGACAATGAGAACGAGGCGGAAGGTGAGGACACCGAGGGTGAGCTTGATGCGGAGGGTGAGGCGGACTCGGATGGAGATGAGGCGCGTGCTCTCAGTGTTCCACTCATTATGTGCTAATCGCAAATTTTCTAGGAATCTGGCTCAGAGTCTGAAGAAGAATCTGACGAAGGAGACGATGATAATGAAGATGAGCAGTCACCAGAGGTGGCTGAAGATGTAGAAATCGAAGAGGAAGAGGAGGAGGAGGAAGAAGAGACAGTTTCAGAGACTCCCGCTACACAAACTAAGCAGAAGAGTATGCTTTATATCTTGCTTGGTTCTCACTTACATGTGCATATGTTTTCTTTCAGAGTCCCCTTCGCCAGTGTCTCGACGGTCACTCTCGCCTGCCTTTATTCGCCGCTCACTCTTATACCCGCAGATAGACACAGAGCCTGTCAAGTCTTATAGTATCGACACTGTCTGCGCCTTGCCCCATCCTGTTGCCACCCACTCCCTCGCGACCTCTCTATGCATGACTCACCTGCTCACTGGGTCAGACGACGGTAATATTCGTGATTACGACGTTTTCACTGCCTGCAATGGCAAAAATTTCCTCAGCCAGCCTCAGCGGCAGCACTGTGGAATCCAGGAGGGAGCTATCAAGGCGCCTGTCGCGAGAATGTGGTGGGAGAACCCCCTGCACCCGCCTGGCCAACCTGATGACAACCCTGTGGGGCAGACTTTATCTCCCGTCTACAGCCTCCTGGTACATTCCGACGCGTTATGGGGGCTTTCTGGTACATCGGCATGTCTTTGACATTTCTAACCTCAAACTCGGCAGTTGACCACAAAACGAAAAGCTTGGCAGCGTGAATTTGTTCACCATTCGTCATGATCCCGGACGTGTTGTACACTCACTTGCAGGCCATCTTGGACCAGTGTCAGCCATGGCAATGCTTCCAGGTGATACGGGATTCATCAGTGCTGGCTGGGATGGGGAAGCACTGGTAAGGCTTTTCTTGGCTGGTGAAACCAGAGCACTGATAATGCATCTAAGCAATGGGATCTCAATACAGGGCAGCGAGTACGAAATTTCACCCACGGCGCTCAACTCACAGCCGTCGGCATGCGCCCGATTTCAGGGCCGTTGACGCCAGATCCAGTGGAGCGGGTATCATTTAGCATCGGACCGAGTGTCTCGACTATTTCCGGGTCCTCGGACAACAAACCCGACACTTCCGGTAATGCTCAGGTACCTGATGCAAAATCCGAGGCGTCCTATGACCCATTATTTGACGAGCCAGATGCTGATGTAGAGCAACCTGCCACTCAACCTAAACAGGAGCCCAACGGGACACCAGTCTTGCCAGCTCCAGCTTCATCCAAGCCCACTAGTGTCACTCCAGCCCAAGCTTCGCTTCAGCTTCCTTCGGTGCCACCCGGGCTTATTCCTCCACCTAAGAAACCCGCAATACCGCTTCTGGATCCCGTGAGTTACGGGGAGTATTCCATTGACGTTTTGCTTGCGGCGTCTATAGACGGACAGGTGGTACTCTGGGATAGACGTGCACAGACACACAAAGGTGTGGGACGATTGGAAATGAGCGAAAAATGCCCTCCGTGGTGCCTATCGGTGCGCCTGTTGTCTCAACCCTATAGTTAAAGTTTAGCGTTCATTTGATCGGACAGGCTTGTTGGTCGTGTGACGGGTCTCAAATATACGCTGGGCGCAGGAACGGAACAGTTGACATGTGGGACGCCCGCATCTTAGGCAATTCCAGTAGGGGCACCCCAAGGTTACTAAAAACATTACGAAACCCTCCAAGCTCCGGTGCTGTGTCTTCTGTTGTCGCATTTCCCGACGGTAATCACGTTGCATGGTGTGCCGCTTAGTTTTGCCTATACCTGGGACAAAGGACTGAAGATCCGTCGCAGCGCGTCACTTGACAATATCCGGCTGTGGAACGTCTCCGCTGCACCAGAAAGCGATGCTAGCCGCCGTACGACGCCGGCATTCAAAATCATTGCTGGGCATCACGGCGGGATAATCTCACAGATCTGTTAGTCCTTATTGTTACTGCACTTTAAATAAAGCTGACGAGAATTATAGTAGTGGATGTTGGAGCGAGGTTTATGGTGAGTGCTAGCGGGAACCGTGGCTGGAGCGGAGACAGCACACGGACCGTACTTGTGCACGATGTGAAGGGTGCCAGATAGAGTTGTACTAAGAATATATAACTAATTACCGAGTCCGCGGAGCTTATACTTCTTTTTAAAGTTTTTCTGAACCTTATGCGTTTCTCTCGGCAATCGAGACGACCCAATCGGATGTACTTTCCGAACTCCGCCTTACCAGCGTAGGATATTTAGGGTCTTTACTCTCCCATTCAGCCTCCTGTTTTCTTTTTCGTTCCCAGTTTTTATATTTCCCTTTCTAATATGGATTTAAGTGAAATTCTATGCCACCCCGTTCCTCCTCCCAAACACAGCTCGTCTAGCGTCCAGCAAAACTCTGAAGACGCTGCAGACGACGATATCCTCACAACTGCCCAACGAAAACAGTTTTTCAAGATGGCGCATGGTCGCAAAGTCAGCTCTATTGCAAAACATTATCCCTTTCCAGTGGACGAGGATGAGATCAAGGTGCGTCCTACAATTAAGGTTGTCCAGGGTCGACCTCGTCCAACTAGTCTCTGCACAGCGTATGAGCACTGAGCATCGCATGCTCCGTTTCGTATATGGAGGAAAAAATTATGTTGGCCCCGTTGACGAGGTTCTTGCACCGACGCGCCGTCGTCAGCGACGTATTCTCGATTGTGGCACAGGCAGCGGCCTTTGGTACGTCCTGCCACACAAATAATATGACTGAGTGGCGCTGACTATATCCTTTACAGGGCCTGTGAAATGGCTGATGAATTTCCTCATGCGCAAGTCATCGGTGTAGACGTCGCACCTATCCAGCCAGAGTATGCACATCTGCATAAAATCCACGTATCAATTTTTTTCTGACACCTGCCACGCAGCGAGGTACCTGTCAATTGCTCGTACGTGCCACGCACTTTATGTCCATTCAATTCACCCTCCAAACCCCCCCCAGCTTTGAGCTCTACGACATCACACAAGGAAGTCGCCTGCTCCCATACAATTCTGGGTTCTTCGATCTGGTCCACATGCGTTCCATTCACACCGGCGTGCGTAATCCACATAACGTCACATCTTATATGCCCCTCATAACACTTCCTGACAGGTTTCAGATTACCCGGCCCTCCTACGCGAGGCTCTTCGCGTCCTTCGGCCCGGTGGAATGCTCATTCTCGCAGAGATCGATACCACGCCCATGTCAGAGTCGAAATTGCCCATTCCTGCCGGTCCAGAAGGCGGCGCGCCAGGCTGGTGTGCGTTCTGGGAAGAATATCGACGGTGTGCTGTGCGCCGAGGGATTGACGTAACTATCCCCGCCCGGCTGCGCGCCGCCCTGCAGCAGGTAGGCGGATTTGTGCAAGTTACGGCTCAGGAGGTACGTCCTCATGTTGTTGTCTTGTCCTGTGAGAAACTGACCCCAGTCTGACTCGTAATGTAGGCGTTGTTACCAATCGGGTTTTGGAATCGTGGTATGATCTTCAATTCATTCAGGTGCCTATTACGGATAAAACTCACTTTTACGACATGGTTGCTTCTAGATCCAGTATTACTTACGATCGGCCAACTGGCTTGGATGAATTATGACTCGCTTCTCATGTCCATCCGTCCTCTGCTGCTCGAACATTCCGCATTACCTATCGAGCGTGTAGACCAGATCGTCGCTGACGCCCAGGCCGACTTGTATTACCCCGAAGTTCGACCGAACGTTTGCTTACACATTGTTCATGCTATCAAATTGTAGTTAAGTAGTTAACCCCCCTTGCATTGTTGTGTCGTTGCTTCGTCACACGTTCTGAACACACATAATTGGAATTCACCTTCTCATTCATCCGTTACATCAGATAAAGAAATCCACCACCCGTACAATAACCAGAACTGGCAAAGAGTACGCGAGTGACAAAAAAACAATAACGAACAGACCAAATTAAGCGGAATGGTGAGTCGCAAGATTGTAGGAAATAATAATGTGGAGCACGGAATCAGGGCGAAAACCTATACAACTCAGTTTCCGTCGCCTTCCTGCTTGAGGGTGAATTCGTGCAGAACGGCGATGGCTTCGTTGACCTTCTGGGACATGGCTTCATGGTTCTCGAGCAGGTGCAACAGTTCCGAGTTGTCCATTTCGAGAAGCATACCTATCCAGAAAAGGTCAACACACAAAAAAACTGCAATACATCCATACGAACCAGTAATCTTTCCAGCAAGTTCCGGCTGCGCACTACAAGCAGATAGAGTTAGGTCAGCAAAAGAAGGGAACAAATAAAAAGAATTTATATACTTGGCAATTTTCATGTAAATCACCTCACCAAGCATCTGCTTCTGCTCCATGGGCGTCGCAGCCGCGAGTGCCGCAGGGGTAAGAGACGGCACCTCCGTCGCCAACGCACTGGCAGGAACGGACGGAGCAGCTTGGCGCTTGAACGCCTGTGGCCTCCCCGCAGCGGGCGCACCAGCTGGCGGGGCACGCGTGGACGGAATACCACCAGGAGGTACCGTCTGTCCTGCAGGGCGCGGCGCCGTACCATTCGGCGCAGGCGGGCCTGCGGGAATACCGCGCGGGGCAGAGCTTGTGGGAGACGTGCCAGGCCCACCGCGCGCATTACTCTGGTTCGGATTCGGGGCATGCGGGTGCGGGTGGGCATTAGGCGGACGCGTCGGGGCGCCACGGGGCGGATAGTTGGGGGGTAGGGCGTTGTACCCTTGCGGAGGCTGGCCATAAGGCGCAGGCACGGGCATGCCTGCAATTTGCTGCGCGGCAGGAGCGTAGCGCGGGCGGGGGGGCATCATGCCTGGCTGGGGGTACCCCATCACGCCGCCTCTACCTTGGGGAGGGAAGCCGCCAGGACCGGGGGGATAGTAAAGAGGAGCGTTCATGAAGCCTGCGCCAGGGATGCCTGCGGCAGCAGCTTGCTGGGCCCTGATCTGGTTGCGCTGATGCATCTGACTTTCGAGCTGCTGCTTGCGGACGTCACGGCGCTGGGCAAGAGAGACATATAGAGGCTTGGACCCGATCATTTTGCCATTCATCTCTGACACGGCCTTGGTGGCTTCGTCGGGGGAAGAGAAACAGACGAAACCGAAACCCTTGGATGTGCCTTTCTCATCACGCATGATTTTGGCGCTGGTGATCGTTCCGTAAGGCTCAAAATCGGTACGAAGCTTGTCATCGTCCATATCGTCATCGAGGTTCTTGATATAGAGGTTGACGCCTTGGTATTTGCTCAACTTCTCCATTTTAGCATTCTCGTAGCTCCTGCGGAGCTCGTCCTCGCGCTCTGCTTTCTTCTGGGCACGGGCAACGAAAAGCTTCTTGCCTTTATACTCGTTGTCATGGAGGGTATCCACAGCCTTCTGGGCCTCCTCATGCTTCTCATAGTTGACGAACCCGAAACCTCGATTCTTTCCCTCCTCATCAAACGAGATTACGGCCGAGGTAACATTGCCAAACTGGTTGAAAAGCTCTTCAAACTCCTCCTGGGTAGTTTCTGGATCCAAATTCTTGATGTAAAGGTTGGTAAACTGAGCCTTCATCTCATCAATTTTAGATTGGCGCTCCTGGAGTCATAAGATGAGCGAGAGCACAACAAACGTGAAACGATGCCAAAACTAGCCTTGCGAGAAACGTGAGGGCCAACATAGACTTTCTTATCATTGAGCAACATGCCATTAACAGACTTGATAGCAGTGTCGGCTGCTTCAGCGGTCTCGTAATGGACGAATCCATACCCTTTAGAAAGCCCATTCTCATCCGTAGCGACCTTGCAAGACAGAACATTACCGAAAGCAGCAAACGTGTCGTGGAGAGCCTGCAGAGAGCAGGGAGTCAGTCACACGAGTAGACGATCATACACACAAGGCGTGTGACCTTGTTATCGATGCCCTCATCTAAATTCTTGATAAAAATATTTCCCTGACCGGTCTTGCGGAGGGCGGGGTCACGCTGGGACCACATTATGCGGCTGGGGGCTCCATCTCAGGCGCATGCTACAATCGTATCTAATCATACGTACCAAGCGCGATTCTTGATAAGCGAGTAATTGAGCTGCTCAAGAGCACGTTCGCCTGATAGAGCGTCAGCATCACCTCCCAGTGGAACACGTCGCGGGACGTACCATCACTAGCGTTGAGATAGTTGACATAGGCATATCCAAGGGAACGACGAGTCACAGCATCACGACAGACACGAATGCTAAGAAAATGGGGTCAGCATTAGAATTAAGGATACCGGGACAACTGCGTGCCTTGCGACAGGACCAATCATGTTGAAAATCTCGAAAAGCATAGCCTCAGTCACGGTAGGGTCCAGCTCGCCGACATAAAGGGAGGCAGAGGGCGCAGAAGACGAAGGCGCCGGAGCAGGGGGCATGTACTGCGCTGGAGGGGGCGCGGGCATGGGGTGAGGAGGCGGCTGTTGCTCCGGAGCATCAGGAGGAACACCAGTTGGGGGAGATGTCGACATTTTTGGTGTTTTTGAGTTTATCGATACTCTTGCTTCGTTACTGAAAATGTATAGGGGGTTTTAATTCTTTTCTGGTGACGCGGCGAGGAACGATGAAGGTGAACTAGTAAAGTTTTTTTGAAGTTTTTTGAGGTTTTTTTTCCTGGGTGAGTGTGGATGAATGATAGCTAAGGTGGTTATAGATTGTTTTGACTTACAATCCTTCTCTCGAAGGGAGAGAGGAGGTTTAGAAAATGAGTAGGTGATGGAGGTTGGAACGAAGGGGCGTAACCGGCGGAGTCTCGGGCGGGGTTAGAAACGTGATCATGATACAGCCGTTGCAGTGGCTCGGTGGATAAGATCTTCCTACAAAAGATCTGGGAAAAAAGCCTCTTTGTGGCCTAATCCGTGATGCTGGTTCTCCTTACAGACAAGACTCTTGGGATTGGGATCAATGTCACTTACGCAGGCATGGATCGTTTATACCCAACAGGGACGCTCCATAACTGCGTTGATATCATACGTCGCGCAGTAGTCATACTCGCAAAGTACTGGTGAGAATCTTGCCTTGTATCAAATTTATTTCGACACCTGGTCGATGGACTCTTTGCATCCCTAGAACTGTTTCTTGACAGGTTCTGTTCATGTTCCATTCTCGCCACAGGCAAAGCTGCAGTTGTTGCTGCCACATGTGATAAATTCTTCTGTCTTTCCGAAAGTAAATTCTGCTCTAATAAGACGTTTGCCCTTTTATTGTTCAATTCCAAGACACATGCCGTTGCAGGAAAATTCGTTTGTCGGGCCCTGTTCAAAGATCAGGTGCTTTGAACAGGTGCATG
>QLPI01059270.1:0-10165 GCA_003314275.1 Chroogomphus rutilus
TCCAGAGTTTCTCCATAATTTCCTCTTCTGTATACTTTGTTCTCATGCTTTGTCATTCAACTGACATAGCCAACCTCTTGCATCGTTTTGCATTGTTGCTTGGTTTTTGTATATAAAGGCCTCTGGCTTACCTCTATAATAACAAGTTCACAAGTTAAAGCCCCAAGTCAAGTCTCCAAGTCCAAGTCTTAGCCAGCATGACACATTCACATCACAGGTCATGCATAGTCACATATCATGCTATGTTCTATTTTTATATCCTCCATTACATGCCAGATAGTGGCCTCATAAGTCACAGACCATAATCCAGCTGTGCCGAATGACTGCATTATATCCTGCCTCAGAAAAGGACCAGTGTATGCAGGCTTTTAGGTATTAATTACCTAGAGCAACTCTATACTGTGCATGCTACTAATTTGGACAGAAGGAAGACTCGGGAGAGTGCCGAGAGTGTCAGTCCTAGTACGGGACTTCAGATGGGAGAAGGGAAGACTAGAGAATGTAGACCAAGTCGATATTCAGAGTGAAGAACTATCTACATACATTTGCTACTTCTATAGGTGAAGAAGCGAGATGTGGAATAAGGAATGGAGGACAATAAGGTATGCAGAGCATGTGGAGGCATTGTCCACAATGATCAAGAATAGAATAAGGAATGTGGACAAGAATAGAACAATGAAAATAAGATAATAGAAATGTGGCCAAGAATAGGATAATAGAAAATGACCAAATATAAAACAATAGGGTCTTGGCCAAAGATAAAACAATGGAAAAATGTCCCAAGGTAAAGAGGGCTGAGAGATAAGAAGTGGATGGGGTGGGATTAATGGATAATGAAGGGGGGAAGAGTGGATGAGGGATAAGGATGGAGAATGTGGATGGTGATTATGCCGAGCCGAGACCGACATACCAAGTGACTTTTATGTGGCTTGGTCACTTGCTCATGGAAATAGAATGATTGCTCGGTCAGCACTGCCAAGTTACTGGATATTCGGTACGTGTACTTGATAGCTGGCCATTTAAGAGTGAATTACCTACAAGTAATTAACTCTTAAATCATCAAACTCCTCAAGCCCAAGGAAAACATTCAAAAACACTTATATTTTTCGCGT
Source organism: Chroogomphus rutilus (assembly GCA_003314275.1). NCBI lineage: Eukaryota > Fungi > Basidiomycota > Agaricomycetes > Boletales > Gomphidiaceae > Chroogomphus > Chroogomphus rutilus. The sequence goes on from QLPI01059270.1 coordinate 1,113, forward strand.
ATTTCTATTTGGACCCACAAGGACCCACAGCCTGGTGCCAAACACTCACACATGGAAAATGGTGCCAAACTGCTGGCTCAAGCTTTCAAGACTAAATTGTACAATAAATTCCTAGGTTTACATAATAACTATTACACATAAGGTCAGCCCAGAAGCACGGCTCACTTATTATTAATATTTCATGACTTGACCAGTCACAAGACTACCAGCTGTGGGAATATGACTCATTAGTGACTACAGGGTGACTTGTAACTGCCACAGGCTTCTAGGACTTTCCATTCCTTTCCACGCCCTTCCACTAATTTCAGGAAAGTCTTGCCATATTGGGGAGTTACATAATCAGCTTAGAATTAGTATATATAGAGACTAGTTCTGTAGCATAAAAAGTAACTTTAATCAATCTTACTATCATCTATAATCTACCAGATTATCAAGTGCAGCAAGCACTCTTATATAAGTCGGTCTGAAGACCACTTAGGTACATTGGTCCAAAGACCAGTTGCCACCCTTTCTGTCAAGAGGTCTGAAGACCAATTGGCAAACAAGAGGTTCATTCCAAAGAGTGAAGCTCACCCTTCTACCAAAGTAGAAGGTTCTCGGCTAAAACAGAAAAGGTACGCAAAAACATAGTAAAAGAACTAAACCCAGATTATATAGAACACCAAGTGGAAATAATCCTAGGCAAGGGTAGAACTAATAGTTTATGCTCATAAACTATTATTCCTATATGTAATTGACAAGGTACCTGCCAAGGCCCCCTCTAAACAATTCTTTTTGGACAACAACCCAGACTGGCATTTACTTGCTATTGTCTTGTCAGAGAACTTGATTAGGCTTTATTCACACCAAAGTTTTGTCATGCTTCTTGGGTTAAATTATCAACGGTTCCAAAACAACAGAGGAGGGCACAAACCTGACTTATGAGTGCTGGGTAACAAATAACTGACAGACTATGTAATACTATATCAACTATATAGTACTCCAAATAAGGTTCACAATCACATGCACCTGCACAGACATAACACTGCTTGTACAACAAATTATTCTCAACACACCTCCTCAAGTGGTGTGGAGTTCTGTTTACCTTATATACACTAGAAGGCAAATAGATCATGGTCCCCCTCATCCTTTAACCCTTCATCTGCCATCACAGCCATTTCACACCTCAGTAATGGGTAGTTTGACTGATAATGGCCCCTTCCCTCACAATTATAGCAAGTGATCTCTTCAACACATCGCTTTTTCTTGATATTAGCAGATAGTGCTGACTCCCCATACTGTTCTGCTTTGGATTTGACTAGCACAGATGGCTGTTGTTGTACCTCCTTGTTCAGTAACTGGGTAACAATGTTAGTGAGTGTGAGCTCAACTGGTGGAAGGTTATCTAGTGCCATAATAAAGTTGTCATACATGTCTGGAAGCCCCTCTGTAAGTGCCAGGATGATATCATCTGTTAAGCACTGAGGTATCAAGACTGCATGAGCTGAGCACTAGTGCAATAGTGCTGAAAACATGATGCTGGCAGGGTATCAGCCTAGTCCAACAGACCAAACAGATGTGGCTGGCTTCAATATACTCATATGTTACACCCCTTCTAAATTTCAGGAGAGATACTCAGGAGAGTGCTGAGAGTATTGGCTTAAGTTAGGACTTAGACGTAGAGATTAAGGGTTATACAGATGATTGCTATTGATTATCAGAACAAAGAAATACATGCACCAAGTACACTACTTTTATAGTCAAAGAAATGGGGATAGAAGACCTTGACATGGAACAGGATAGCATAAGAAGTGCATGCAAAAGGAATAAAATATAGAAACAAGATATGGAAACAAGATATAGAAACCTCAGTCATTATGACCGAGCATAGAAACATACCAAAGCAAATGGAAACAGAACATAAAAGAATAAGTGGGATAGGAGTAATGGATAATGAGTGAAAGGAATCATGAATGATAAATGTACCAAGCTGAGACCGATGTACTGTGTGACTTGTAAATGACTTGGTCACCTGTGTGTGAAATGTGTTCGGCTGGTATGACTGAGTGAACCAATGCTCGGTAACATGTACTTAACATCATCATCTATAACTGCAACACCAGCAGCTTTAAGCTGAAAAGCCACATTCTTGACTTCAGAGATCTATATATTCATCAGCTGTCTATTGTGCATGTACAAAAGATGACATTGAAGAGCAAGTCACATGGCAAAACCATGGTGCACTGTCTCAAGGTTGTCCCAGATCTCCTTTGGGTTGTCATAGTATGTGTGGAGTAACTGTGACTTCTCTACATTGAGGATGATTTTTGCATATGCAAGTTGTTGCTTTGTAAGATAGGCCTTCATAGCCTTGTTGTTTGCAGATCCCTGGGGTGTGGGGAGGGTGCCATCTATAACATCCCACAGATCTTTCTCAATGAGGAGCACAGCCATGGTGTACTGCCAGTCTGCATAATTCAACTCTTGAGTTTTTCAAAGTAGGCATTTGGCACCATAAGTTGAGTATAACAGGCTTTCAATAGGCCTGGTGCACTTTCAGTAGGTGTAGCTTTTGATTCAACTATAGCAGGCTTTTGGTAGGCCTGATGCACCTTCAGCAGGTGTAGTTTTTGATTTGGTCACAGAGGCCTTTGATCGGTCATGATGAGGCCAGATGTGTGGGTTATTTGTGTTGGAATTCTCAACAGTCCAGAGGGGATGAGGACACAGAGGAGGGTGCAAACCTGACTTTGGAATGCTAGGTAACAAATAACCCACAGACTATGTAATACTACATGAACTGTGTAGTACTCTAAATAAGGTTTGTGATGATGTACACCTGCACAGACATAACACTGCTCACACAACAAATTCATCTCAACAAAAACCCTTAAAAACAAGTATATTTCCCCCCATCTCTATATGGACCCACAAGGAACAACAACTGAGTGTCAATTACTTAATACACAGAAAAATGCACCAAACTCCTGGCTCAAGTTTCCAGTCCATAATGTACAACAAATTCCTGGGCTTATATAATGGTTATTACATAAAATGTCAGCCCAGAAGCATGTCTTATATAATATTACTATTTTGTGACTTGATTAGTCACAACAGTACCAGCTGTTGGAATATTTCTTTTCCTTTATTATTAGTGACTATAAGGATGAGTCAGTAACTTCCACAGGCTTCTAGGGCCTTCTAACCCTTTCCATACTCTTCCACTAATCACTGGAAGGCTTGCCTTATTAGGGAGTTACATAATCAACTTAGAATTATTATAAATAAAGGCTAGTTCTGTATCATCAAAGTAATCTTAATCAATACTCTTTCACCTATAATCCACTGGATTATCAGTATAGCCAAGCACTTATATAAGTTGGTCCAAAGACCAGCTGCCATCCTTACATCAATAGGTCCAAAGACCCATTGATAGAGGTTTATTCCATGGAGTAAATCTCAAACCCTTCTACCAAAGTTATCTATATACCTAAGTCTCACTACTGAAATAGCAGGTCCTATACCTCAAGTCTTGCTATTGAAGTGGCAAACTTTCCAAAATATTCAAGGTATGTCAAAAACATAGTAAAAGAACTAAAATCAATCTATAGAACATCAGTGGAAATAATCCTAGGCAAGGGTAGAACTAATAGTTTACACACATAAACTATTATTCCTACACATAATTGCCAATGCACCTGCCAAGGCCCCCTCTAAACAATTTTTTTAGACAACAACCTGGACTGGCATTAACTTGCTACTGTCTTGTTGGAGAAATTGATTAGGCTTTGCTCATACCAAAGTTTTGTCACACTTCTTGGGTTTAGAGAATAGCATGGGTTATGCCAACCCACATGGGTCACTAGGTTAGGTGTCCTTGGGTTTGGGTGTGGGTCAATCCAAGAGCACCTGCAACCCAGGCCCAACCTACTGTGTGAACTATGTACACATGCATGCATACACATACACACACCCAGGGACTCGCTCCTGTTGTATACGTGCATGTATGACATGCACATGCCACATGTTCACTATATGATGTATAACACTGCCCATGCATATGACATACATATGCCAATACAAATGTGCCATATGTGCATGTGTATGACACACATTTGCTGACATGAATGTGCCATATGCACACATATTGTATGACATGCATGCACCGACATGAACATGCCATACATATATATATCAACATGAACACACCAACATAAACATGACATACAACATGACAAGCTGTACATACACATGTGCAGGTGTAGCATGCCTAACACCTGTCCACCAATGAGAAAAAAAACCATGGGTTGGTGGGTTCAGGTGTGGGTCACCCACATTTGACCCATAGGTGACCCATGCCATTCCCTACTTGGGTTACCTCACAACAGGTCCAATAAATTATGTACACTGATTTGGTTCAGAAACTAATTAGAAATATTAGGGAGAATTCACTAATCCCCACCACTATTATGAGGTTTATTGGAGTGACTATAATGGGAAAATAGTAGGAGTGGAGAATTAGACTGAATAAGGAAAATAGTGTTGAATGGAGTTAATGATGATAAAGGAAAAATGATATGAGAAAAGTCTAGACTGGAGGCTAGGCTGAGGCATAGACTAAAGCCTAGTATTAAAGCTATGAGTAAAGCTTTACTGAAGATAGAGATACTGATGTTCAGGTTGCTCCAATGAACTGAGGTAAGATGTGATTTGGCTTCAATTTATGTCTCACACCCACTCAAACATCTTGTTACTATATTTCAAAGGGTTAATTTGATAACCAAAATGTCAGGACCAAACATGGACCTTGACTGAGGAGCATAGCCAAGGCTTGGTTAGAATGTACTCTGACAATTCTGAACTTCACTTACATTATACCATGCATCCTCAGTCTTAACAGCACTGGACAGCACTGGACACTGTAATACTCTACTGTTGTTACGCCTGCCTGTTATAGAAACCTAAGTGCCTTCCCAAAGCATCAGAGCCCAAAATACTTCCTCACAGGTGCTTTAGCTTGGGGCTTGAATGGGTCATATCCACCTAATAAAATTGTAGAAAAATTGTAGTAATGTACTACAATTATTTCTTGAAGATTTGGGACTCATAAACTTGTCATAAAGGTTGTAAGTTCTGAAAGTCATAAAAAATCAATTTTGCTCAATATCTAACAAGGGTCACAGAAACTATAATACAAGTTGAGAGGAATCTGACAACATCAGTGCAACCAACGGGAGTTGCAATTGGATGACTATCAGTAATCTGGATAGACAGAGGTCCGGGTGCTACTTAAAAGGGCCATGTAACCCATTCGTCGTACAAGTATATGCTATTTGCAGCAAATGTTCTTCCGAACAATCAAAGACAAGCACTCTGCTCAGTAAACAAAATATTTACAAGACAAAAAATCAGAAGTTCAGACTGAATTTAGATGGAAAACAACATATCAGTTGTATTCTTACTTCAGAAGATCGCAGCCGCGTTAGGCGGGGAGGCGACACCACCAAGAACATTGAGGGGCCACGAAGAGAAAAAGAACGTATACCTTCCCGTCTCTTCGGCAACCTTTGAAAGTGCTTCCAGTTCAAAGAATTCGCCTAAGGATGTTGACTCGTCAGTATTTAATAGGTAGAAGGCCGACGGGCCATTACCGATTGGCATCCCCCAGAGTCTTGGAATGAAAATCATTTAGTATTGATGGATAATGAATAGATGTTGTTGTTTACCCTATGATCGTCTGAGGTACGATTAGAAAACAAAAAGGTTTAGAGATAACTTTGTCAATTGTGACAATTAACGTACTTGATGCATGAGGCCCTCTCCTTGTGGAGGAGGAAAGCGCTCAAGAGATGGCTGATCAGACGCTACTGCAGCGAAATGGTTGTCCCTGAAAGATGCATGCTCAATTGGCAACAACGATTGTAGACATAGTAGCCTTACCAGAGGAACTCTTCCATCTCAAGACCTTGCTGAAGCCCGGCACTGTTTTCAACTATTAGAGTCGAACAAGAAAAGACTAAGGTGCCTACAAAGTCTCTGGTATGTTGTTTCGTTCCTCTTCAGAGCTAGACATGAATCTCTGGAGTCGTACAATATAAGATCCCTAATCAGCAGACAATTGATATCTTTGGGAACACGCACCTCCATAAAACCCATCCTCAAAAGTAAGATATCGCCCTGTCGAAATTCGACACCTTGGTTCCTCGCAGCAGCTTGAATATCCTTCACTGGAATGGGATAAGCGCTCCAGGGATCGTAAGGAGTTCCAGACTCCGTATAAAACTTGACCAAGTCGACAAGTACACCTCTCCCGCAGATCCCTGAGACATCATGTAAGCTGGAGATGTTTAAAGATTGTCTCTGGTGGCAAACCATGTTGTGCCCAGTCTAGACGCGTCGTTAGCATACACTTTCGCACCAACGCTGAAATACATACTTTGAATGCCAAGCTTGACAGACTCTAGGTCAACGTTCAGTGGATCGGCGATCTCAGTTTTGCCTATCTTAATCGTGTTCGGCTCGACTCTGATGAAAGGTAAGCGATCTATCGTCACTAAGATATAAAGAAATGAACCTGCCCTTGATAAAACACCTTTTGTGCGTATATTCCACAATGCCTAAGACCATCCCACTGGCTTCCAGACTGAGTGTTCTGAAGGAATACCAACAGTTAAAAATTCAAGAATTTTTTACGGGATTTTACAACATACAATATGTAATATATCGTCATAAGCTAGAACCTCTGTATGGGCTGAGGATAAAGGGAGGATCGTGTGCTCAGGCTGTTTGCGCCCGAATAATGGCTACAGTAGCCGTCAGACTTGTCCAATGGGAACAGTACAGTGCATAAATATACTTTGGAAAGAAAGTTGATCGGCCTGTATGTGGCAACGTGAGATGATGTGAATAGCGCTGACAGAGAATAACACACCAGTTGAGGCAGACACTCTTCCCCGACCTTTGTTGCAAGTGAGCGACAAAGATTACAAATGTGTGACATTCACCTTATCTCTTCGCTTGCTGCCTGCTTCACAACCTCGTCTGTGAGCAGATTAACAGTACCAAGTTGGTCACCCTTTCCCCAGACGTCCCAAGCACATCCTGGGAGCCCGTGAAAGTTGGGAAGCTCTTTGAAAGACGGGAGGTTATTGAACAGCATGGCGATTTGCAGTGGCACCAGTAGATAGAGTTGCTCGTTCTTTGATAGACAGGTGGTACGATTCGCTAGCACCACTTCACGTAATAAGAGAATTAGAATCTCACTTGTCCGTCTTCCTAGACTGATTGGAATTACGAGTGGTCACACGTGCCATGGGACCCTGAAGGGTTGTACAGACGAGAATTCCAGTTTTTGACGTCATCTTCCAAATGGATCCTTAGGTGCCTGCTTTATAAATCACCCACAGTTATTGGGAAATAGCTTATATTTAGAATCATAGACTCCTTAATAGTTTGACCCCATGCTTACTGCCATTTTTGGCTAATTGCCCGTGCAGTTCATTTCTCTGTGCTGTTTGTTCTATAAGACCTCTTTCAGATTTTTTTTCTCACAACGACATGTCGCTCTGCTCACAAACTTATCATCCATGTACATCAGCGACCCCACATACCTTACTGCCATTGGATTAGTCAGGTGAGGAACCGGAAAGAGCGGACTGGTAGCGCTCGGCCTAAATTCTTCGGGTTGTCACTTCCGGATCCTATTCTTTCCGTCAATTCATTCTTTGGCTTTAAGCTCCCGACTACGGGGACGTGCCGATTCATCGACAATATTCTCACCCCCCAAAAAACCCTGCTCACTTAGCTGTTAGAGTCATCAATACTATCGGAAAAGCTTGAGAGAGTTGGGGGACGACGGTTCAATGGTGCCCTGTCTTTTGAAAATAAATGTTCAAGGACGACAAAGTCTCGTTGGACTCACTTCCATTTCCTAAGGACTCGGTTTTACTCTTTTCACGGTTAGCTGAAGTATATGTACAAAACAGTACAGTTATATTAGTATTGACACTGTCAATTTTATATTATCTGTCTTTATTCACAAGGAGGGGTTATGTCATGAGGCAACCCATGGGTTTCTGAAACCAACACTCTTGGGAATGTGAGGTATATGTATATTGGGCTCGTTCTCAGTTCTATGCCACCTCAGTATGCTCATCGCACTGGGAGCGCATGGCGGTACCCATTCTCGCAATATCCACGATTCTTAATGTTGGGAAAGACCGATCAGTTGGATATCTCAAGGTTCATTAGAACACTTTCAAACACTGAATTCAAATTGTGCTATTCTCCTGGGAGGAGTTGAAGCACTCAATACATAAAGAACAGGAAAGGAGGGGGAAGTTGAGGTTTTCGATGTTCTTAAATTACTAATAGTAAAAGAAGTGAAAAATAACGCAATGGCATAAATTTCAAAACCCAAGGGTCCCTGAAAGGGACTCTGAGAAAAATACAAACGCCTGAAACACTGAGGCTAATATTCAGGAAATTTTAAGATCTTCGAAACCTGAAGCGAAGTCTGTGCAAAATAAATAAATAAATAAATAGCTCAAAAAAGAACCCTGAGGTTATCCGAGAAAAATTTAAGCGATAGTGGCTATTCGGGCATGGGTGTTGAAACCAAGAATTTTTTTCTCACCGATCTTCGTTTCGCGCGGAGGCAATCCCGAATGATCCGAATTTCTTCTGCACTATGCTGCTTAGACTCAAGCGGGATTGGTATTGATGTTTTTAGAGCACAATTCCCCTCCCCCCTACCATATCTTAGAACCGGTTCTATGCCAGAGCTTCTCAAGAAACTCCACAAGGATGAACAGACCCACTTGCTTTCTGCACCCAATCGATGGAACGAATGTAATAGGGAGGCTGGTCACTCACCCTGTGAGGATAGCAAAAGTCCGAATAACGCTCGAATATCGACCCATTTTTCTAGGTTTGAATTCCTCTAAAGTTTGGATCTCCTTTTTGGGAAAAGTAAAAGTATTATCGGGGATTTGAACCTAGATCTCCATATCCCTGATATAGTACTTTAACCACTAAACTACCCGTCGCTTTTAGGTTTTAGGACCATCTTCTCA
>QLPI01059313.1:0-13562 GCA_003314275.1 Chroogomphus rutilus
CGCCTTCTGCGCCATCCTCGTCGTCTCGAGTAACCGCGACCGGGTGTATATACTCCCTGAGCGCGCAGGATACATAGCACCCGCTCATCAACACCGTCGTCTTGCCACACGAGATGGAGGTTCGACGTAGAGTGTTCAGAAAAAAACAACCAGTACCGTGAACAGAACATGGCCGGAGTTTTTGTTTCTTATGACTACCGCATTGGTCTTCTAGCTTACATTCTACACCGCGCTGTGCTCGTAAATCAATTGCTGGACGTCATCGATATTATTCTTCTCGCAACCGCTTGGCAACACAGCCAAGTTGATTTGCAATGACACCTATAAGCAACAGTGGACTGGAGCGAGCCACTGTCTTCGAATCGGGTAACTCAATAGGACTGGCCTGGTCCTATGGCAGTGATTTCAGTACTACAGGCCAGCTATAGGTGGTATCGTATTCTCACGTACACAGTCATACTTTCAACCGCACTACCTCTTCGAGGTGTTACATTAATAACCTCGGACCAGAAATGTGCCATCTCTTCCTATGAAATCCCCACTTTCACTAGATCTTGGCCCCAATGTACACTTGCAGTATTTCAGATGACTTCTGGTGTCTCCTTGAAATTCTCTTGCTGCTCAATGGTGTTGGTTCAACTCCCTCATGTTTGACATTACATTGGTCCCACATGTGGTACATTGGCATTTTCCAAACATTTACAAAGACTGAAATTAACTATACACAATTTTTAGAGTCCCCATTCAAAGTCTGAAACGGTTCTTTTGTTTTCAATTTCCTCTTGCAGTGTTTGAGCCGCCAGCTACAGTTCTATCCCTTCACTGCTTTCGCTAGACTACAATGCCCTGGCCCCATAGGAAGTGGGCTTTGCATAAGAAACTGCCAAGGACACATATCCCAACGGGGGTTATTATGATTTGTTCCCTCGGGAAATATGGTATAAACACAGCCCCTGCTTGTACAGCTGAAATTCATGTCTCAATGTCCCGGCCTCCCGTGTTTCGAGAACTGGCGCCTTCAACGCCGCTAAGGGCGATTAATACAACGTAGAATACCGTAAAAGGAACTGATAAACTCCGAGACAGATTCCCCCATGTATGGGTATAACGCTTTCCAAAAAAGTGCAATAAAAGTGCATTACGTAGTTTCGATGGATACGCCATAACAACTCTGCTGTTAGCGACCTCAGTTTGATCGTGCACGTGACCTCCCTCCGTGCTGAACAGGTTTGTTATGATGCCTCAGATATCCACAGAAACAGTAGAGCACATCGATTATCTCAAGAGTTCAGCTATAAGATCTGATGCATCATGATCAGCACTCTCAGAGCAACTTTTTTTCGCCGAGCTCATCTCTCTGAACATATATATATCACTCGTTGGCACCGTGCGGTGTTTCAACTTGACGACAACCGGAATTCACATACAGTATCGTTATTCGGCGCGCCAATCTTACTTTCTTGATCCCATTGTACTTTGTTTATGAATTGATTGCCCCGCTTCTACGCGAGTCGCCGATGCAGCAACCTTACTGGTTTGCTTGTTGCGCAGTTCACAAGCTACCATCACGTCCTTTTACTACGTGCCTCACACAGGTCTCTTTATCAGTGCATGCCTCGTGTATACATATATGTGTGTTCGGTCCCGGAAGGTTTCCCATGTGAGAAACACTCTGAGCTCTTTCTATATTAACTAACCGTTAAGTCGGATCATGCATGGAACAAATTTGTTTCATCCTCACCCTGAGTTGTTGCCACCCATTCCCGATGCTTACTCGTTATACTGGAGATCGCCATGACTCCTCGGCGAGTTTCAATGGAGTGCATCGCTTATTGTACAATGCTCTTACATTTGGAAAATTTCGTGCTAAGCGAGGATAACACCTAATGCCGCAGATACGTGCTGAAACAGTTTCGTGAGGTTTTGTATTGCGAGTCAGTACTAGTCATATTGTCGATCGACATTACATACAATTTCACTTCTCTGATTCTGACCTCGAACCTATTTTAACGTAGACTACTTTCATCTCAGTGGGCCTGCCGCTTGAGGGGGCAGCCACGCTAGTGATCAGAAACCATCACTCAACTCCGAAGCGTGTGTTGCAATAGTGACCTAGTGAGAGTTGACGTCTAGCCAAACTAAATTCGTGTGGATCTTGAAATTTTATGCTCGTGGCGCTTAAGAGCCCCCCTTTTGATCTGATACCACACACGCCCATTCCATTGTTCTACAATTTTCCAGATTCGGAAGGTCAGCTTTGGTCTTATTGACTTCTCAAAATGGTATTACTATACAAATGATCACGGCTTTTAAAAGCTTGCCACAAATTCAAGCGATTCAACTACCATGTCTTCCCACCCCCCAAAGCAAGACATGGCCGCAATGATGGGTTTCATCTCTCTGCGAGATGCCAGTGGTACATATAGCTCCAGAAACCCTCCCGGAAATTCTGCTTCCAGCACGTCGAATTTATACCACTCCGTCGTCAACGAGGTAGGCTTAGGTCCTACCCGCAGTATGTTAATCTTCCACTATTCATACCTCAGTGCTTACTATGTGTTTCTTTTTTGTATCCCTCCCATGTTCTGAAGGAGCCGGAGGTTCAGGAAATAGGTTGACCGAAGAAGACATAACCGTTCATACTTCTCTCCCTTCCGGTCAAGTTCACTCCTCTAATACTAGTTTGGTTCATGTTTTCTTATTTCATCTCCCATACTGAATCTCGCTACCAGGGCTACCTTTTCCCAACACCTATGGAATGTCCAACACTTTTTCTTCCGATCAACGGGAGGTGACTTCCGAGGCACGTGCTCTTGCCAAACATGTGTCTCTTCTCACTTAGTCCCGACGCACTCTTAGTCGTCACACTACTATGTATATTCTCTTAATGATCCCAACCACTCGTACACACAGGTCCGCAGCATCACAAGCCCCTTGGTCATCCGCCGCCGATACATACGCCAAGAGGAAAACGAAACCGGCAACAAATATTTCCTATGCGCATATGAAGGATGCAAGCACCCCGTCGGATTCTCCACAGTTTCAGAGGCCGTGGCCCACGTCCGCCGTCGCCACCTTCGTGAAAAACCCTTCATGTGTATCGCATGGTACTCCCTTCCCGTTTCCATGCAGCAGAAACTGATGCATGTCTAGCAACGCAACATTTTCACGGAAGAACGAAGCTGCTCGACACGTCCGGACCATGAACGTGGGTAAAGTTCATAGATGCGGCACGTGGTTTGTCTCGTAATTGTTATTGTTCAAAAATAATCTGTCTGATATCAAATATTAGCGGGAAAATGTTCTCTCGCCAAGACTACTGCGACACTCACGTGGTGGGATGCGTGCCGGAATGAAAGTCTCTCAAGATGTACTATATTTGTTATATTCTACTGGTGTTTAGTCTCTCAGACGAACTCAAGCCTTGGTGTTTGGTCGATAGTTACCTTTGGATGAAAGATGAGACGGCTTCCTAGGAATGCCCTAGGTTAACTAATTTAGCTTTTCGTGGTTGTCAGCAATATGATAATTATTGTCACAACGTTCATGGTTATGGGCTATGCATAACAACTGCCATGAGCGAGCCGAAATTGAATGAAAGTATGTCCCGTAATGCTTAAAGAAAAAGAAAAAAAGAGAGAGAAAGAGAGAGACGTTACGACGTCACGTGGTACGCATCAGTTTGATCCGACAGGATGGCTCAGATCGACGAGTGCTTCTTCAACCACATGTACAGCCACACCTTGGCGAGACATTCACTCGGGGGAAGTTCATTGGCGCTGATCTTTGGTGGATGGTAGTCAGGGCCTGCGATAACAAAGATGCTGGCATCGTTCCAGAGCCAAATGCTGGCAAAGGAATAGTAACTTGAACCCTTTGCGCCCGATCAGATCGTGATCGCTGTCTGGGTGTGGCACATAGACGTCAGATGACTAATTTATGCACACGTAATGGTCGGTCTAAACTTCTGTTTTTACAACGGATTCACAGGTTAACAATGCCGCAGCACTAGTACATGTTGATCTCCACCGTCTCGTACATTATACAGGTGACTGCGCTTCAAGTTTTTCCATAAATGTTGCTACAACACGAAAAACTCGAATCCCTCTCTAATGGAATAGCAACGTCCTGTCCTTGACGTGATACACTGGACTGTCGCGCAACATTAAACTGCTTCCCTGTCTCAGATGACTGCGCTTCAAGTTCTTCCATAAATGTTGCTACACCACGAAAAGTTCGAATCCTTCTTTAAAGAACGTCGTTTCCTTGGCGTGATACGCTGGACTATTGCGCAACCTTAAACTGCTTCTCTGTCTTCCTCTCGTGAGCAGTTCACTTGTCCCCATGGTAATTCTAGTCACATCATTTTGCGTTGTGCAGCTGTGCGACAATCTCTAATTGTGGGTTCTTTTTCCCTATGCACATTCTGTCATCTCACTTTTGTGCCACTATCTCTCTATCATTCACACTATATCTCTTGTATCGTCTGTCATCCATAAGCGACTCCTCTCCGGACCTTCAATTCTCCTGCGCTGACGATGGTTGCCTTCTCTAGTACCCTTCTTACTCTCCCTCTCTGGCTGTCGATATTCTGCTGATTATCACCGGCGTGGTGCCTGAATATCCGAGGAGGGTCATCTCCGCCTTGATTCAGCCAACGTTCTTTCCATCGTTTTCGTCGCACATAAGGTGTTATAGGGCTACAACTCAATGCGTGAGTTCCACCCACTTCTATATAGGTGAGTAGTCTAATGCATCGTTTTAGTAGCGAAATATTCTTGCTACCTTTATATCAAGTGAGGGACGCTGGTGTAACTTTGACATGTGGAATGTTCTATCTGGCCTTATTGCGTTTATTCACGCAGGGTTCATCCCTCGTTACAGTCGTGAACGTATTTGTCCATGTGATCTAGGGGTTTATCCTTGCCATTGAGCTGAAGGACGTTTCATTGCGTTTGGGGCAGCTTCCGAGGATTTCACACCGCTTGCAACGCCATGCTATGCACGATGTCACGTTGACGTGTAATGCAGTCCTTTTGTTGATATATTTTTCGCTTGATTTTATGGCTATGCTGTTGCTGTACCCGCGGAAAACCTAAACCAGAATATATCCAGGCACTTTCTTGGGATTCGGGCGCTTCATGGACCTGGACAGCATTCTTCGAGAATTGAGGAGCTATCTTTGTTCACGGCCCGCCCCGTATCTGGCACGCACAGCAAGGTACCTGTTTCCTACACTAGTTACGGATGCCATCGCCATCAGAATATCTGTCTCGAAAGCATAGGAGACACCCCACACTTGGGAAGCCCATGCCTAGGTTGACAATGCGCCATCCCATCTCACTTCAAGTTAGGCACACCTTAGTCGCCACGTGGACACAAGCATAGGTTCTTGATAAGTATTGGGGTAGGAATATGGCTTCCCTGACGCCTTTTCTTTCTTATCGTCTTTATTGATACCCATGGATTCATTTCAATTCAGGATATAATAATGAGGGATTGGCCATTCTGGAAATTTTCATGTGTCCTGGTGTGCTGCACATCTTCCATGAGCCTAAGCAATCCCGTCCTGTCGGCTCTCTACCACATCGCTGTGTAAGACCTCCATATACGGCAACGATGTCATATCTGGTATTGATTACCAAAGTGGTCCGTTCATCCTAGCTCGATCTTAACCGAGTCGCACATAGCATGGGTCAAATTGCATGCATTCTGACCTTTTCACGATTCTATGTTTGACATGATATACATTCTCACCGGCATCGATCATGCTCTTAGAAACCTGCTACTCGGTGATATGCGAATGAAGCAAAAATTACTAATGAACTTAAGGTACCTTTTCTTGGCGTGCCAAGTAACACAAAAAAGGCATTTTTATACAGTAACTATATTTTGCTCAATTTGACTCATCAAGGTATTCAAAGCACATTTGACATGAGTAATTATGATAATTATAGAGAAATAAGCGAGTCCCGTAGAGCACTAGGTGCACTAGTACTTACACTATCACAAGACTATTTCCGAACTTCGAGCAAGGAAAAGCAATTAAATAAAAAAGGAGAAGAGAAGAACTTCATTTCTCGACAATTACAAATGAGGGGCATAAAGGGAAAGGATTCAAATATATATATATTGGATGAACAACCCTTTGTGTCACCGGAGATCATCGGCTCCCGAGAAATAAGAAATAGCATTTTCGTTTTTTTTTTTCCACGAGAAATTGAACTTAGCAGAACTCCCCTGAGACATTCCAGAAACCAAGGCTGTACGTGCCCCCATTCCTCGCTTCCCCTTTGTCTAGTTTTCCATACTCGGAAACTGGCAGTGCGCAGTCAACTCAAACGCAAAGACGCTTTATTCATATCGCTCGAAGGAGCTTGTAACTGAGACAGGCGTGTCACCAGACTACTGCGCTGAAAAGCTATGTTATTATTTGTAAATTAACTCTCTGCAGCCGAAGGTTCGAGCCACACTTCCCACGTGCATGGCCACGTGGAGCTGCTTACGCCAGTTGTGGTTACCGCCACGCGGAGACGCTTATTTCTTTAGACAATTGGCTTGGTTTGTACTCACTCTGACCCACGCGATTCTAGACTATTTTCACTTCCCAAAGAAGACGTCGACAGGACCCGAAAATGTTGTTTACCCCCCTTGTTTCAAATGGTTATAAGACTCGAGTTGTCCGACTTGGATTCACCATATCTTCATTGCACTACGTTATGGATTGATTTTCAGCAACACTCATAAGATAGCAGACTCTAGACCATGCGCGAGTCGACGGAAAATGCTGAAGTGGCGCGAAGAGTCAACCTCCATGCCCGCCACGTTCAACTTCCTCACACTGCCCTCAGTTCCCGTCACGCGTCACTATATGCTGACACACCTTTGCCGTGCCATTTTAGATCCTGAACTTTGACTTAACCAGATGCCACGCGATACCCTGGCTCAGCTACCAATTTTCCGGATTCAGGAATCATGCTGTTCCGATTCCACGTATGCTCAACGATGACAGGAGGCTGGCAAGGCCTTCTAGCTAGCGCCTTGGTAAGCTGTAAGGGCTAATGAGTATATAAGGTAACGGGTAAATATTCATATTATACCTTGCAGATTACCATTGAAGCTAATTGCCAGGCGCGCCAGAATGCAGCGTCGGAGGTATGTGTCCTTAAAACCCGGACGCTATCGATCTGAGGTCTTCACCCATGTCTTCCTCCCCCCCCACACAAAGCCTGGTAGAAGGTATGTCTTGACCGCGACGCATACTTGCTCTCACAGCTGGTATCCTAGAGGACTCCTGGTATCTCTTAGAAAGCTCTCCTGCTGTCACGAGGAACTTGTTCAGCATGCTCGTGAATGGTGTTGGAATTGGTCCCACGTGCGGTACGTTGGTGTTTTTCACATATTCTGGCACTTACATTTTTGCCGGTAATCCCGGTGTTTCCGTTCCGCGAAGAACTTTTGGGTACGCTGTCGACGCTATGCATCTGTACAAATGGTGACTTTTCTGGTTCAGGAGTTGACAAGACTCATTTCTCCACCACGATTGCTTGTCCAGCATACTCCTCTTCCACCCCCTCCTCCAGTCCGTGCCTTTCTTTGTGTGATGTCTCACCCGCTAAATTACTTTGTCAGTCACCAATACCGTGCAGAACGCAGGCACTCTTCCCACTCCGTCTGGTTGTGTCATTACCATACAGGCACGTGTCAGTCTCGTTGCATACAACTCCCTGGAACCACTTTCATAACTAAAACCAGTCGATGCAGAGCGATACACGGCATGGAAGATGCCCTTCGACCTACTTCGACCCGGATTCCTGTTCACCACATTCCAATCCCGGTTCGTGCCACGGGCTCATTGCTACCACACACAGTTAAATTCTGGTTTCAGCCTTCTCCGGGAGGAATGTGAATACTAGCATTTCCTGCCCGACAAGTTCTTCCGCACAGACAGCATCGACACTCGTGGTATGTGTGACTCTTTGTGATGCATCGGTCTCATGATCAGATTCGACATTCTCTAGCAGTTATCTCATTCGAGTGGACCCGCCCATGCTGCGGTCAACCACACATACGTCAAGATACACGACATCACAAGCGCTGCAACCATTCGTCGTGAATACATACGCTCAGAGCTAAATGAAGCTGGTGAAAAGTATTTCCGCTGCGTGCACGACGGGTGTAGACATCCTCTGGGTTTCTACAAGGTTAAAGTAGCCGAGTCACATGTTCGTCGCTGTCACATTCGCGAGAAGCCTTACATCTGCATTGCTTGGTACTTGCTCTTCCTCTACACAGTTATGTCACCTCACTCGATTCTAGCTATACCAGCTTTGCTCGGAAAAGCGACGCTGTTCGACATGTCCAGACCATGAACGCTGGAAAAATATTCAAGTGCAGCAGATGGTAACTATCGTCTTGCACCCCTTGCGCTCTTCTGAATCTGATTTCACATTGTCAGCCAAAATGCATTTTCTCGTCAGGACTACTGCCATGTTCACGAGATGAAATGCTTGAGCTTGGAATGAAAAATCGCCGTGCAATACAAGCTCAGTAATGGCGTGCTAGTTGTATGCTGCCTGGATTTTCGTATGATTGTATCTTTAGTCTCTAGATGATATGTAAACTGCCTTCACGAGATATAGCATGCTTTATGGACTAATGGACTTGTACTCGTGTTCATACTATCGCCTGTGCACAAGTTAATGGTCAAGAAGTCACTGGCTTGGCCCTTTTTCTGAGAATGATACTTGCCTTGAGGTGGCGTAGCTATGGAAACAATGTTAGCTGTGCGGACCGAAAGTGTCGGAGCTCGATGTTACGCATGGGGATGAATTAACCGATGGTGATGTATATCACTCCCGACGACATTGTCCGCAGGTTTATAACCAGAAGGATATATCATGCAGTGTTGAGCATGCCAGACAGTAAGTAACGGGCATCCCGGATCTGACCAGGCACATTCCCATCGCCTTCGGTTATGGCTAGGAGCTGGCGGGAAAGAAACATCGGTAGGGTACTCCTGTGCTCTTGTGGATATCTATTCTTCAGGTCAATTCTCCTCCCAAGTTCCGGCATGGACATGTAGGAATATTTGAACGTATTTATTTCGCTGAGAGTACCTAAAATTCCCGTCACCATGAAGGATGAACACGTCTGATGATTATATCATCCTTGGTAGGGCAGACACGGCGGCATCCGAACTTGAGCCCGGTTCGGCACGAGCACAAGGTTCGCAAAATTAAATCTCGGCTGTATTCTGATGCGATCGAGACACGTGCACGTGGAATGCCTTAAGATCCACTTATGTAAACTGCTCAGCGAATAGACTCGCGGAGCGGAGTGCGCCAAAACCACCAAGGATGTGAACATATGTACCATACCTCAATATTGATTGTAATTTGTGTAATAGGAATGTCCTACGAATAAGATAAATAGAGGATGATCCTAACAAGTATCGAGAATCCCGTAATGCATACAACCTCGAGGAATTTAATAGCCAATTAGACGCCCATATCCCAACCCTGTTTCTTTCATGTTATGCTCAGACGAAGCATCTGAGGCCAATAGATCTGACTCCAACAGAAGTGTCTGAAACTCTCTGAGTACTCCGACGAAATGATATAATTCCATATACAATCCACAACTGGTTTACAAATTGCCAACCCGGCCCAAGTCGGAACATAAGGCACTTTCAACAAGAACTGTAAAATTAGGTATTTCAAATGTCCTCTTTTGGAGTCGGGATTTTGACTCTTTAATGTTAAATCATGGTGGCCCATTTGCATTGATTAAAATTCTGGCCGATCGGACCTAAGATGCGCTTGATGTGCCAATCACGACCTCACATTTCTCACAACGGACTTCGAAAGAAATTTCCCCCTTTCTCAACTTAGAATTCTGAGCGTCAACTCTATATGGTCTCGTGCTCAGCTTTTGACAAGCACCCCAGGTGGCGATAGAGGTGGATTAGGCAGAGTCAACCCACAGCCTGTGGCACCAGTGCACATTCAAAATCAGAAGTTCAAATCCCTGACATAATTATGCAATTTCACATATGAGAGCCATAACAACCAGCTGCATGACCTGGCAGCTTGTGACCTGTGCCAACCGTGCCAATCGAAATTCTCAGCGCAATTGAACGCACACTTATGTATTTCAGATCGAAATTAGAACAGTTGAGTAATGGGATGAAAGCCAGGCTGGATGTAGTAACCGATGAAACTGATCTATTCTTTTGTGAGGTCATTCCATCTCGATTAAGAACAATTCAGCAAGTTATTTTAGAGTTATCATCAGTTCAAGTGAAACCAGAGAGCATCGCGTTGAATCAGACCAATGCTCAACTCTTTCCACTTTCAGCCTCAGAAAAGAGAAGCACCGGAAGATGTATAAAGTGCATGTTCGGACGAATGGGTTGTCCAAACCAAACTTTTGGTGATTCTTGATCCTATTCGCACACTGACAGTTTGGGTGACCAGGTACCATGTGATTAACAAATGCAGCAGATGGCCTTATCAATGCCACATGAAGAACCCGCTGCCAGGCTGTCCAACGTCGCCATGGATATTGAACTGTGCACGTGTCGCTGACTATCCTTATCCTTGTATACTTTCCGACATCGCATCAAAAGGACAGCATCCGTGGAAATGGGGTGTGGTAATACGAGTACCACACGAGTAGTCGGCCTTTCTACCAGATATTTCTTCTGCATGGGGTCAACATATCTGAGAGATGAAACGTCGAATGGTTCTCTAAAGCGGCAACACTGTTGATGGTGGCTAATAATTACCAAAAGGTGGAGTTGTGATGTGTGAACCTCTCCCTTCGCTTGCACTCCCAACGTGGGAGAGGTTTGTTCAATGCAGTACGGATTCAATGCAGTGCACCCGGCACAAAAAGTCAGCACAGTCGCCATGGACACTATCTAGGGACTGCCATCTATGTAAATTTACATATTTTTATAATTAACTGACAATTTGCCACAATGCTTGACCAGGCACATCTCGCCCTTAGCAACGACATCGCGCTTCGGTGACAATATAGCATCGACTTTTCTTCTTCTTCCGATTTATGGTCTTTTGGGGCCGTGCCCTGGGTAAGACATATTCCTTCCTATCCTTGGTTACTCCTCTCCTCTCCTCTTCTGATCTCTGAAATAGCTCGTTATGGAGCTTTTTTGCCTGTGTAAGGCGCCTTCCTTTTTTCTTTGTCTCTTGTCTAAGCTCTCTTCTTCTTATTCCTCTTTTCTCTTCTCTTCTTCCAGCTCTCTGACTCTTGTTGCGTAAGTTTGAAATCCTCTCTGATTTCTCTGAATCTCCCGGTCTCGCTGATATATTGTAGGGGTTTTGGTATGGAGATCGGGTTCGATAACAGTGTGCTCATGGATCTAGCTCCATGACCTAGTTTTGTCTCGAGTTTTTTTCCTGGGTTCCGCAAACTTCTTGCATTCTATGAGGTAGTGAAAAACTGACTCATCTTTTCCACAAGTTTGGCATAGCGGTGAGTCTTTTTTTGCGGATGTGATACAGATGTTTACTTAGCAGGATATGGCCTGATTTTAGTTGTATGAAAAGTGCTGCTGCCCTTCTAGGTAGATCATTTGCCATTTTCACGAAGTCTTTGGATGGCACGACTGGATCTATGCTGCTCATTTTGGGTGTTCTCCTGGAGGTCATGAAGCTCTCAGCTCTTTCATGTTCTAGGCTCTTTTTCTGGGCTTGTTTTGCGGCGGTCTTGTGATGGGTATTTGGCCTTTCATTGCAAGTGGGAGGGCTTCCTTCGGGCCGTATTTGCCTCTTGCTGCTATCTTTGCCTGCTTGTCCGCTTTCTCACTTCCAAAACTGTCCTAATGCCCTGGGACCCATCTGAGTATGCATCTCCGTTCCCAACCTCATTTTGCCGCTGTCTTAAGCTCCTCTTGCAGAGCCAGAATGAGATGTTGACTGAAGCCTGCTTGCCGACTAGGGAGGTGGTGATCACTGCTTAGTTGTCCAGGCTTATCGTGATTCCATCTGTTGCTGTATTATTACTCGCCAGGTGTTCACCCATGATTGCACCTATGATTTCTATGTGTTCTTCTTCTTTCCCTAGATGTTTGTGAAGGGTCTCACCTTCTTCCCCATTTCTGTACATCACCGCAGCCACTTCCACTCCTCCATCGATGTATGACCCATCTGTGAAGATTTATATATCGTTGTTGAGTTCTTCCATTTATTTAAGGGCCTTGGTTTTGTCCTTTGCGATTCTCGCTGTATGCTCGGGTTCCCACTTTGGACCTTTCCCTATTGGTGATATTTTCTCCATTTTCATTGGGTTTATGTTGAATGCATGTAGGATTTCATGTAGTGGTGCTCGGTGATTTTTGACATATCTCCTTTCTGCTTTTGAACTATGATGGATAAGGGGTGAGATTTGGGTAAGCATGCGAGTCTTAGGGCATCACTTCCTAGTTTCTTCTCAGCAGTATGTTGAATGGAGGCATGTATATGTGTATTTCTAGGATATCAGTGGCCATCATCGACATTGCTCATGTGAGGTGTAATAGGGCCTGTCTGTGCACCCTACTTAATTTTATTATAAACCCCTCTGTGCCTTTTGATATCTGTGTGTCTGGAGTTATAAAAATGTCAGTCACATATAGCATTTTTGGTAGTGCTACAAAATATTTGTATCTTTTCATGTACTTAGATGAACTTCCTTTCATACCCTTAGCTAGTTGCTTGTATTGTTCCAGCCATTTTGTCCTCTTTTGTAGCACATATGCAGCCTGCTCCTTAAATCTTAATTCTTGATCAATTAATATTGGGGGACTGTTGGGGAATCCTAGGTGGTTGATAGATAAAAAATATTAACAATAGCATACAAAGACTAAACCACAAAAACATCAAAGACTTCTAGTGTAACAGCTCCTTTCTTCAATCTATTAGCATTGATTTACTAATAACTCTAGTGGTCCTGTTCAAATCTTCCTCCCCAAGGCCTTTCCAACCTTTCTGGTGCTTTATAATCCTCCCTAATCCTCTCATTATCCCTAATTCAATTTCTATTAATCACCACTGAAAGTTTGGCCTGAAATTCAGGCTCCGTTCTCCAGATAATTGGGATTTAAGCCTAGAACCAGGTTGCCAGCTTCTCCATAGAAACCCACAAATATTAGCCTGAGACACTCCCTGTCTCATGCAAATATTAGGGTGAGACACCAATTTGACCCTGCACTACCTCTGCCCTTAATCACATGCAAAAACTGGTCTACAATCCCCATTTATTGCTAAATAAAGAGAATTACTTAGGAAACCAGCTAAGTCATGTCTCAGAAAATGATTCACCATTGGAACTCCTATTTTAGCTGTGACTCATACCAGTCATGTGACTTCACAAATGACTCATTATATCTCAGATGGCATGAGTCACTGGATTCTGATTGGACAAGGACAGTTTTAGGGATATAAACTAGAAATCCGTATGTACCCTGAATTCTGAGACAAGGTGCATGTGATGTGATTCTTTGATATGACTCAGTACCAGGAACTGTGATCCCATTGGCTTGTGCTATAAATAGTTAG
>QLPI01059341.1:0-10735 GCA_003314275.1 Chroogomphus rutilus
CTAAGATTTTGACTAAGCTTCTTTCCATTCATCTTAGACTTCATTTCCATTTCCCCTTTTATGAAATTAGGGTCCAATGCGATCTGGTGGGTGCAATACACAAGTTGAAGCCAAACCCTATTCAGAACCTTGCCATTGTTTCACCTTTGGGGAGATATTACTTTTATTATGACTATATCATTCCTCTACATCATAACAATATTATATAGTGTAACTCAATCATTATTTCCAAAAAAAAATTGCCATCCTCATAGCAGAATACAAGATTTCAACTCAACAAAAATTTGCACTGTGACCATGACTGTCACACCACATGGCCTTAGCAGGAATCCACTAAAAGTGTGACCCCTGTAACAGTTCTAGTTACAAAGCATATAAGACCTCTACCCAGATAGACCCTAAACTTATCCTTATCAGTACTAGCTATGAATCCAATAGTAATCTTTTTCAATTTTGAACTAATCTGAATCAAAACAGCCAAGTATTGAAATAGAAGGAAATAGAAACAAAAATAAAAACAATATAATTGGAAGCCAATATGTTGACTTGATGTTATGAGATTACAATTATATTTCAATCCCCACCAAAACATATGCCGGATCAACCACGAAAGGTGGTTTTGTCACCACGGTGCCACCCACATACATAAGCGAATGTAACAGCTCGCCTTGAAAAGTTTGTGTAAGTAGAGGACCTCGGAATATAATATATGACTTACCAAGCGCAGAAGATGACCTTTCGAGCGCAATGACAAAAGCAGTACACTCGAGGTGCTCATCAGCCAAGTCGAGCAGTGCAACAATACTAGGAGGATAAGCATAGCAAAGCAGATAAAATAATAAAGATTTACCTCTCTCGGAGCTTAACATGCTCAGCTCCTTTACCATTGACATACAAAGTTGGTTGATCGCTTGGCAAATTCAAAACCATTCCTTCCCAAACGACCTCGAGTGCCGGGGAGGTAATGCTTACACTTTTAGCATGAGGCAAGGCAGTAAGACCAGACCGAGGAAATAAGGTGGTAAGAAAGTCCAGTGCTGTAGAGGACTGACGGGCGCTGACACTTGATAAACTGTGTCCACCTTCGACTTCATCAGGCGTATATGGCGGGGTGAGAAGATTGTGAGCAGGAAGCTTGATCGAGTTCTTGGACGTCGGGATAGGAATGGTTGTTGTTGCAGGCGGGAGAGTGAGGGATTCAAGCGAGGAGGTGAACTCGCTGTCAGTACTCTCAGGAGTGAATGGATACGTGAAATGAGCACGGTGATTGGAATATAAATTGCGCGAAATAGAGTGGGTAGAAGAGAAAAATGAAGACGCCGGACTGCCTGTCACACAGCCCGACGACCCTCCATCAGGAGGGCATTTTTCATGAGGAATGTCAAAACCGCCACTTTTAGATTCGTCAAAGATCAATTCATAGAATGTTTAAAAGGAGCACACCCCAGGTCCACCAGAGAACGTAGTCGAATAGTAATACATGTCATCGGCATCCTGGATACGGCAAACGGCAAGAACACTGTCAAGGAAGGGTGCCCCATCTCCAACGGTTTGACGGCCGTTGCTGACATATCATGGAATTAGGGGTGGATTAGGAAACACTGCAAATACACTTACGTGGGGCTAGGACTAGATTTGTGTTTCGAAATATTTGAAATTGAATTCGACATGGTTTGCCAACTTGTTTGCTGATGGGGTTTGAGTAGCAGAGTTTGGGAAACTTGTTGGAAGAGGATGGTGGTTAAGAATCAATAGCGCCAAACACCTGGCCTGGTCCCCAGCCACTTTATATATAAGCGCGGAATCAATTTGTCGAAATTGTTTACCTTAAGACTCTCAATTCCTATCTTCCCCCATGTGAGTCGGTTGCTCATGTCAACATCGATTAACCATGACGCTGGCGTTGATAACCCCGAGCAATATTCAAACGGACCTGAGGATCAAAACCATGGTGGCCAGGGGCTCGATCTAGTTACGGGCGATTATATGACCCGCATGGAAGAAGTTCTAGGTCCTGAGGTTGAGGATGAAGAGGAAGATAATGATTTCTTATATCAAGGGAACGACTGGAAAGAAGCTTCGGCCACGTATAATGAGCAGTTGAATGGTTTTCTGGAAGGCATGAAGGAGGAGGGATGTTCTGCACATGGTGACACTGAAGAAGAAATGCAGGTTGAACAAGAATTAGATGGGGAAGAGACGTTCGTGTCCAAAGAAGCAAACAACTCACCGGTATATTCTTCTACGCATAGTGACACCAGGGAAGCCTTACAAGTGGAAAGAGATTTACACAGCCGGGTGTCATTCATGTACGAAAATCCTCCTAGGGTGCGTACGTGCACATCTTTTATATGACAACCTGTGTCTAGACCGAATTTTGTAGGTCGATGATTCATCTAATCGTTCGCCATCGACATCATCATTACCATTCTCCACGTTTCATCCGGGAGAATCTTCTGCTATTTTCAACGGTTCACCGTCCAAGCCATCTAAGTCGTTTATTCATCCGAGTGTATCACGACTTCGATCTGTCGTTCCATCCCAACAAAACAAGCCCTTTTCATCAACGTCCACCTTCCCTAACGCATCTTTGTCGCCTTCTCGTCTCTCTGCCACATCTCCTGCTTCATCTATGTCCAACTTACCCGCCAATTCTGAAATTCACGAAAACTCACGTGAAGTTTTTCGTTGGGCGGTCCTGCGAGACATTGGCCAACGGATTTATTTACGGAAAGCTACCTCCCTGCTAGGTTCCTTTCATGGCTCACCGACGGTGCTGTCTGTCAACGGTCTGATTTGTGTAGGCACAGACCAAGGACATGTGCTTGTATTTGACTTCAGGCAACAACTCAAATGTGTATGTGGTGTCAATGACGCATGTGAGTTGGTTGTCGCATAATTTCCCTCCCTGTCTAACTCCTTTCGTTAGCGGTAACCGTTGGACCTGTGAGTGCACTCTCACTGTCTCGCGATCAAACTTTTCTGGCCGTTGGTCACGCTTCGGGGCACATTAACCTCTTCGACATCTCGCGACCTCACACTCCAGCCCGTTCCGTTCCTCCTACTTCTTTAGCAGCCATAGCATCTGGCCGTAAGGAAGGTCATATACAGGGGACCCGAATCCTAAGTATTTGCTTTGTGGGCGCACGTCACACTACCATAGTGTCAGCTGATGAATATGGGTTAGCATTTTATCATAGCTTAGGGAAAGTTTTGTTTGTGGAAGCCACCGACACTTTACGGATATTAGGCAAGTATCCGGAACCTGTAGGCGACGCGACGCTGCCTCGCAAAATCACTCTCACTTCCAAAAGCTCACTACCGAGTCCACATGGTGGTGAAAGAGCTATCTCTGAAAATCCTACCCGTTCTCGCCCGTGGAAGCCTCGGAAAGGCAGTGCGATTCTTGCAATGTCTTCCTTACCTTTGGGCAACTCGGCTCATCCTACAGAAAGTTACAATCTGGTAGCTTTGCTCACACCTGCAAAACTTGTGATAGTTGGCTTAACACCGTCGCCACGAACCTGGTTTCGGAAACATCGGGATGCTACGAACGAGCCTTTGGGTCCACCGAGAGGATCTTTAGCATGGTTTCCCAGCAACGACCCTGGTTCCGATTCTAGCGAAAGTCTCTCTATTGGTAAGGCCTCAGTCAAAGAGAGCCCACCCATCCTGGCATACAGCTGGGATAGGACATTGTATCTACTGCGAGTATCAGAGACCATGGTCAGACAGACAGTTCGAAGTGCCAAAAATCCAGAAAAAACGACTGTTGTTGAGGTTGGCAAATTGGTATTAGAAGAAGTTGCCCGTTGGTCAACTGACGCCAATTACCTGGCCCTTCAATGGCTGAATATTCGTGTGAGAGTCCCTTCACGCTCACAGAAGAGTTCGCTGATTTTGAATTGCGTTGACCAGCTGATTTTGGCTCTCACTGCTACTCATCTTGAAGTTTGGGATGTGCGAACCACCCAACAGGTTGAACGTGTATCCTTTGACCCTACTTCTTTGTCTATACGTACAGGACTTGAAGAGAGTCTGGATATTGCCCATTGCATGCGGGTTTTCAAAGGCAAAATCTTCTTGTTGGTGAGTTTTAATATAGTATCAGCTGTCCCATCAGCCGACCTATTACTAGGGCCGTTCCGATATCAAAGTTGGCACATTGTTATCTTGGGCGGACAGAATATTATCTCTTGTTGAAGAAGGCGACTTTCTCAATGCGATCGACACAGCGCGAACTTATTATCTTGGAACAGCACCAGGGAACAGAATGGGGTTACCTGATGATCCCACAGCATTGCGTACCTTACTTGGACGACGGATCCGCGATCTGATGGCCGCTTCTGCGCGTTATGCATTCGCGGAGGACCGCATGATAGATGACACTCATGTCACACCCGATGGCAGGGGTGTTGACCGTACCTCTCTCTTCGAAGGTCTTGTCACCGTGTGTATCAACGCTTGTCTTGCTCTGGATGATTTCGAATTTCTCTTCGAGGATTTATTCGAATACTATCAAAACGCCGGGATAGCACCAGTGTTTTTAGGCCAATTAGAGCCTTATGTTTTAGATGGTATGATCCGATCCATCCCACCTCGGATTACGCAATGTTTGGTTGCCATGCATGAAGAACGTGGAGACCTTGGCAAGGCCGAACGGGTAATCTGGCACATTGACCCTGACTGCTTAGATATCAATCAAGCCATTACACTTTGTCGGAGCAACGATCTTTATGATGCCTTGATTTACGTATACACTCGTTCACTCCACGACTTTGTGACTCCTCTGGTCGATCTCCTGGGCCTAATCCGTCAAATACAGGAGCATCGCCGAAGGCAACAGCTACATCACATACCCTCGAAAGAACCTTCTCCCTCTTCGTTCGAGTATGTAGAGAGAAAAACACTGGATGTTTACAAGATATACACATACTTGACGGATATCCTGTCCGGTCTCACTTATCCCAGTCATATGCCAATGCCTCCGGATGATGCTTTTCAAGCCAAACAGGATATTTACTCTTTCTTATTTTTCGGACGTTCGTATGTGTGGCCCGTAGGAGATGGTGGAAAACTCGTCTTAACATCAGATGAAGAAGGCAGTGTGGAGCCAACTTTTCCGTATCTCCGGCTTCTCCTGCGTTTCGATGCTGAGGCATTCTTGCACGCCATGGACATTGCGTTTGAGGATCCTTACTTTAATGATGAGGCTCAAGACGTCAGCCGGCTCCTCATCGTACAAAGTCTGCTCGAAATCCAGTCTTCCTCCGATCTATCACCAGCCGACATAACATTGCTCAACATCTTCATTGCACGCAATGTGCCAAAGTATCACCAATCCATCCGCACCCACATGGTGCCTAGCGCGCTACACGGAATCCTAGTCGGTCTTGCTAGGGATACAGATCAAAGTACAAGAGAAGACCGTCAGCTTGCTGCCGAGTATCTGCTCTCTGTGTATATGCCTCATGACCGTGAAAACATCGTCGAACTATTTGAAGACGCTGGATTCTATCGTATCCTGCGAAGTTGGCATCGCCAAGAGCA
Source organism: Chroogomphus rutilus (assembly GCA_003314275.1). Taxonomy (NCBI): domain Eukaryota; kingdom Fungi; phylum Basidiomycota; class Agaricomycetes; order Boletales; family Gomphidiaceae; genus Chroogomphus; species Chroogomphus rutilus. The sequence continues at coordinate 5,551 of QLPI01059341.1, forward strand.
TAAGTGGGGAGCCCTGATATCCACGTATCTACATGACCCAGATGTTGATCCCGCGGAAGTTTTCGAGAGTCTTGATGAAGTACTGATAATGGCCTCACACACCCATAAGGGCACCATACCCTCTGAAGTTCTCACCACCCTCATGGCAGCCATTCCACAACTGCTGGACACAGGTGTTACAGAAACTGCTCTTTTGATTGACAAACATGCTGGTATCTCACATAGCCAGGTCTTGGAATCTATGGGGAGCCGTGATTCACACAGACAATTCGCCTACTTACGTTGTCTGGTGGAGCCTGGCGCATTATCAGATGAGGTTTGCTGGGCAGAACCAGACCATCGCCGACTGCCTCCATCTCGGAACCTTAATCGCAGCTCGAAAGAGCTTTATGTGCAATTGCTTTGCAAATACGATACACCTGGTGTCATTCGGTGTCTCAGTAACGTTGATGATGGATTTTTCGACTTGGACAGTGTCATTGCTGTCTGCGAGCAGAGTGGAGTAAACCAGGCGGTCGTCTGGTGCCTGGACAAGCAAGGAGATACCACGAGAGCGTTCGAGAAATTAAAAACGGTGGGTGCACGTTTAGCTTCGCAGCTTGGCGCGCACCTCAGCTCTGAACACAATGGTCTTGAGAACGCGTTGGGAATTCAAAGATTACTGGACGAACTTAAGGCTTTGGGTGACATTGGTTTACGTCTATGTCACAAGCATTCAGGTGCTGGCATTCTAGCGAAATCAGCGGTAGAGGACGCATGGTTCAGTCTATTAAGCAATCAGATAGACGCTGTTCAAACAGTATATGGGTTTCGCACCTCTAGTGTTGGAGACAATGTGCAATCCGTTATGGAGCAGCGTACACTAGTGTCCCTAAGGGCACTAGTACAGGACACCTTTACATCCTTGATGGCTATGAGATCATCGACGACACTCTCTTTCCCTCGTTTGTTCAAACGACTAGTAGACTCCGCCTCGGGTTCTGGACCCTCGAGTCGGTCTTTGTACTCTGAATTTCGGCTCATTCTCACAAGCATGTTAGAGTCTTACCGAGGAGAAGGAGATCATCTCCTTATTACAAATCGGCTAGTGAAACGTGATTTATTCACCGCTGTTGAAGAGTTTGCAAAACGTCGGTCGCGGGGTTCAAGGGTACGGACTACGTTCTGCACAACATGCAAGTCCTCTCTGTCAGACCTCCTCATCTTGGAAGGCACTGGGGTGAAACCAGTACAAGAGAATGGAATACCTCCCGAGACCTCAGGAGAACACGTAGAAGATTGGGTAATTGACCTTACATCGGGATTGGCCTATCATCGCAAATGTTTGTCTTATCTTAAGATATTGTAAACTATGTATATAATAGAGAAGGGGATTGTGGCAATCGGCGTCTGTTCATCGGAGTGAGCCGGCCAGTCGCCAGCCTCCCTTCCTACGAAGACCCATCCGAGTCCTCGTGTACTCGAAGATATTCACCTTTCACCCTTAGTGCCAATAGCTCTGTGTCATGTCAGACTATGAATTCTCTGATCCTGAAGATGACACTTTCTCCTATGACGAAGACGAAGAGATGGACGCACAAGATGAGGGCAAGTACTTTGTTATTGATTGAGTTGCTGTGGCAATGATAACTTGTAGATTCTTCTCACTCAGAAGAGGACGATGGCATGAACTACGATGATGCTTATAATGAGGATTTTCGCGTCCCTTCACCTAAGGGAAAGCGCAGGCTCTACGACGTGGAGCATGAATCACTTTCAGTAGAAGCGATTGAGGAGGTAATTCGAAAAGAAGCAGACCACATTGTCGGCATATTCGGAGTAGATGTATGTATTTGTGTCCCTTTCCTCTTACCTTCATGGTCTCATAGCACTTGTAGCCGAACACAGCTATGCTTCTCTTGCGGCACATGAATTGGAACAAAGAGCGCCTTATTGAGAAATATATGGATAATCCTACCACCGTCAACGAAGCTGCAGGTATTCCTACAGAACTGGACGAGAGTGCTCCTTTGTCTCCTGCACCAACGCGCTCACCGCCTCCACTCCGCTCACCCACTGTGATCCAGCGTCGCCTAATTCGCCGCACTGCAGCTGCTATCGAAACTTCTGCAGCATCTTCCAAAGGTCTGGCCCAGACTGCATTTGTTTGTGTTATTTGTTGCACGGAAGCTCCACCTCGCATTCTTGCACTAGCATGCGGGCATTCCTTTTGTTCGGATTGTTGGTCGACCTATGTGACTTCCAAAATTCGCGAAGAGGGAGAGTTCTCTATCAAATGTATGGCCGCAGATTGCTCTCTCATTGTCCCGGATGCCTTTATCCAGGCAATTTCAGAGCCTTCGATGTTCGATCGATTTCACGAGCTCATCGTAAGACACTATGTTGCTCATCAGTCACAGCTCAAGTTCTGTCCCGCTCCTTCCTGTATCCACACAATCAAATGTCAAGCTGCGATCTCCAAGCAAAGCTTGATTAAGGTCGTACCTATAGTGCGCTGCGCTGAAGGTCATTTGTTCTGTTTCGGCTGCCCTATCGAGTCGGATCATCGCCCACTGGTATGCAACGTAGCCAACCTGTGGATCAAGAAATGTCAGGACGATAGTGAAACGGCAAACTGGATAAAGAGCAACACAAAGGAGTGTAGTAAGTGTCAGAGCACCATAGAGAAAAATGGTGGTTGCAAGTATGACATTACCCTTCATATTTGAGATGAATGGGACTAAATACGTTTTTTCTAGTCATATGACGTGCAAGAAATGCAAATATGAGTATGTCTACTCAAGACTACTTGACGCCACAACTAACGATTTCCGCAGGTTCTGTTGGGTCTGCATGGGTACGAAGTTTGGGTGGTACCTTGCCGATCACTCAAGCAATCTTTTTCCCTAGGCCCGTGGTCAGAGCATGGGACGGCGTGGTACTCGTGTAACCGATACGACGACAAGGCTGGAGTTGACGCTCGGGACGCTCAATCTCGTAGCCGCGCTTCCCTGGAGCGTTATCTGCATGTGCGAAGCATGTTGTTTTTGTTCCATATTATTTGCCTCCTTATGCTGTTTTGCTTTTTATTAGTACTATAACCGTTGGGCGAATCACGAACAATCTGCAAAACTTTCTAAGGAGGTTTACGCGAGAACGGAGAAAAAGATGGAGGAAATGCAGATCACTTCTGAACTTACTTGGATTGAAGTGCAATTTGCCCGCAAGGCTGTCGAGGAGGTTCAACGATGTAGAAGGACTCTTAAATGGACCTATGCTATGGCATTTTACCTCGACAAAGGGAACGAGAAGGAACTTTTCGAAGACAACCAACGGTATGCGTCTTTGCGATGTTGTAGATGATCTTGACGATATCGTTCACAGAGACTTAGAAAAGGCGGTCGAGGACTTGTCTGAGCTGCTGGAAGAGCATATCGACCCTGAGAAGATCGCTGAGCTACGCCAGAAGATGACGGATAAGACTGTGCGTATCAGTTGTCTGTGCGTATTGTATATGAAATCACCGCGCGGTTCTATTAGGTATACGTGCAGAAGCGGAATGAAATTGTACTAGAGGACACTGCTCAAGGGTTTTTGGAAGGTAGATGGAAATGGAATGTTCCTGTAGAGGGCTTTGAGGATGAAGAGGACGGTTATATCGAAGAGGACGATTGAACGAGTTCTCATTTTAACATACTACTGCTCGTCTGATATAGACCCACTTCATACTGCATAATAGCCTTACCACAACCAACATTCCTTGATTTGCTGTATTTTATCTTCCATTGTCTTCACCTAGCTATATCAGAGTAGCTTCTCGGGGGGTCTTGTCCCACCTATTAAACTTATGTTAAACTTGTCTACCTTTTTGTAACTCTATCTGCTGACCAGTTCCTTTTCTTTTTATTCTCTATATACCTAACACCTTAGATAATCTTAAATGTTTCCTATCTGTCTATATCAGATTCCTATCTTCTATCTTGACTACTTGCTCATATTCATTAGTTGATAATATATTTGAAACTCTATAACATGCATGAAACCATCTCAATAAAACAAAAATTATCTTTGTAATACCAAACTTGTATTGTTAGGAAACTCCATTGGAATTTGAAAACCATAGTTAGTAATTTTATTGTGATTTACAGTATGTACTGTTGCTATAGCACTCTGCTCATATCAGGCATCGCTCCCTGCATCGGTCAGAGGTAGAACTGGGCCCATGGTATGGTGTCAGGCACTGGTACTGCTGATGATGCATGGGCCAAGCACTATTGTAATAGTGCCAACTTCACGATGTTGGCAGAAATTGACCAAGTCCCATAGACCGATTGGAGTGGCTTGGCTTCAACGTACTCGTGTGTTACACCCTACTTTCAGTACGTGCCACTAATTTGGAAACAGAGGGGATACCTGGGAGAGTGCCAAGAGTGTTGGCCTGAGTAAAGGACTTCAGACAGGAGAAGGGAGGACAAGAAGGCATAAACCTAGTTGATATTCAGAGTGAGGAACTATCTACATACATTGCACTACTTATATAGGTTAAGAAGTGAGATATAGAATAAGGAATGGAGAACAATAAGGTATGCAGAGCATGTGGAGGTATTGTCCACAATGATCAAGAATAGAATGAAGGAATGTAAATGAGAATAGAACAATGAAAATAAGAGAATAAGAGCATGGCCAAGAATAGGATAATAGAAAGTGACCGAATATAAAACAATAGGGTGTCAAGTACATGTACCGAGTGTCTGGTAATTCGGCAGTGCCGACCAAACAGTCAGACTACATCTATGCACAAGTGTCTACGCTGCATGCAAGTCACTTGGTATGCCGGTCTCAGCTCAGCTGTCACGACCACAATACCATGCTCTGATTTACTTGGCAGTACCGACCAACCAACCCTTACTGTCAAGTACATGTACTGAGACCTATTAATTCGGCAGTGCCAACTGAGCAGCCATCCTATGTCTACGTCCAAGTGTCCACGCCGCATATATATCACTTGGTACACCAGTCTCGGCTCGGCACATCTACCACCCACACTCCTTGTCCTCACCCCTCACATACTCTACACCACTCACCATCCATTAATCCCATCACACCTACCCCTCATCCTTCAATCCGCCTCATCTCAGGACTTTCTGTCCTTGTATTATCCTCGGCCATGGCTACATTGTTTTATAGTCGGTCGCTTCCTATTGTC
>QLPI01059446.1:0-10621 GCA_003314275.1 Chroogomphus rutilus
CAGGTTAAGGGGTGCAAGAAGGAATGAGAGATGAAGGCTGACTGGTAAATAGAGCATTGAATGATACTTGAGCTATATCAGTGGCTTGTGAAATAAAATAAGCCTGTGTCTGATGTGATGGACCTGTCATAACCAAATCCTTGACATGCTGAGGCATATCCTGAATGCAACATGCAGCAATGTGCCCTGAACAACTGCAATGATGACAATGGCCTTCATTAGTTGGATTGCACCAACAATAACCTTTTTCATCTTCCTGGGAACTATGACCAGTTGAGGACCCTGAAACATGACCACCAACAGCCTCTACCTCATCCAAATTGAGTAGCAAGGGCAAAATCAGAGGACTTAGATTTGATGGCAACAATGAAGAAAGATGCATCAGTCAAAATTGACTTGATATTGGCAAGAGTCAGTTCAGCCTTGGGAGTGAGAATGGAAGTGCAAATGGTGTGATAGGATGAGTGAATACCCATGGTTTCTATATCATCAATAATGCAGCCAAGACTCTTGAGTATCTGATAGGCAGTCTCAATGGCATGGAGGTAGATATCAATGGACTTAGCAGGATCGTGTTCAATCTGATAGAAGCTCTCGTGATGAGCCATGGTAAACCTCTGGAATTGTGCATTGATGACCTTCCAGGCCTCTAGTGTAGATTTCTTACCAGAAACCAAATACTAGAGTTTAGGGGCAAGGCTTGACCAGATAAAGAAGGAAAGTCACCTATCCTCTGCTTTGGAACTCTCAAGAACAATAGCTGTGGGCTCATCTGTGATCCAGGTAGCACTAACACCTATGAAGAATATTTCCATCCCTTCCTTCCAAATATGATAGTTTCCTTCCTCAAGGGATAGCACCTTAGAGAGCATGTTAACCTGATTATTGAAGGATTACATAGTGTAGTGAGATACAGAGATGGTGTTTTGGTGGTAAATAGATGGTGGCAAGAATATAGACTGATATGTGATAATATTGGAATTTCTGGTGGTGTTTAGGCTAGGCCAGGGCCTATATAACCTGTTGAGTGTAGTAGAGTAAAGGAGTGATGGAAGAGAGAGTGGGAAGAGAGAGAGAGAGAAACTCAGACATAGACATGGATATAGACACTAACACAGATGGAGGATATGGTTGCTAAGACAAGCCTTGTAGTTATATGAAAGTGCCTATACAACCAAGGTGTCTGCAACATTATATAAACTAACACACAAGTGTGATGATCACTATGATGTCATCCAAGCCTTGGTAAGTAGTATTTTCTTTTCATTTGTAGAAAGACTAACCAAAGCCATTATGTCAGTACCACCCTACAACTGTGGTTTGGTTTACAGTTATGATATGAAGCCAGAGTGACTGACAACAGGACCGGGTAGGTACATCAGCAAAACCCATTCCTTCCACAATTCAGAGCCATCATTTGCTACATCTGAGGACACAGCACACTATGTAAATAATTAACTCACCGAGATTGTACATACAGCTCCCGTTTTATATCATCCCGTCCCGATGCTGTGATGTAGGGCACTGATTGTGGTGTATTATGAACCAGATTAGCACCACCTCGAAGGCGTCAGTACCGGGGTTAGCCAGCGACCACACATGTTATAATACTTAACGAATTAGAATAGAAGAATCTTCATCAGTGAGCGGAGAAGTATGATGCACACTTCAAGCCTTTGGGGTCCTCCATATGCTAGACACAGGTCCTGAGGGGACAGGTCGCGGAGTCTTCTCAGTTGCGGGATATACAGACTTTGCGGAACAGTGCAGCACCCGCGTGCTGTCGAAAATGTCTTTGGTATACGTTCCAGAGGTAATAACTGTTTCCTCACAATCATTAAGTTGTTGTAATATTAAGTTGGACACACCGTTAGATGCTTCGATGTCAGAGATCTGGTGAGTAACAGTGGAGTCATGAGACTTCGAACAATTGGAAGTGGAGCTTTAGATTAGCCGGGTGCCTCTGTTGAGGCTGCACTGCAGTACAACAGAACAGGTACAACAGAACAGATCAGACGCGTTACATTACAGCACAGTTGAATACATACACCCTGGTTGGTGTATAGCGAGTACATGAATACAATTAACGTAGGCGACGAGGACCTCAGACAGCTAAAATTATGAAGTAGTTATACATACTGATGAAATGGAGAATATCTTTACTATGAGCGTCATGAAAGATGCCTCGTGACTCGGTATGCGGGTGGGACCGACATCATTATACCACGACTTGAACAGCAAATCAAGGATAATACTGCATCAGGTATATGCACGTTATTAAAACTTTGTTTTCCGGAGAGAACCCGTTTGGAACGACGGCGGTACCGTTGAGGGCAGTCTTTCATAGATACTTGTCACCTCATCGTGGAATCCTCGCGTGTAGGTCTGCATATCACAAATAAAATAATATGAACACCGACCTCCGTGGAACCCTATTAAATTATGGCCAATTCGCCATGGGGAACTTCGCCCTGTGACAGTAAAATTTCAACATATATTATGATGACCTCAGATGAGATTACTCCTACATCCGACAGTAAGTCCACTGTGGCTCACGAAAGAAAATTATTCAGTTGAGTGGAGACCTCATTGCAACACTACCGTTTCAACTCGATCGTTTCGGTGATTAAATAAACATGGGCGCAAATTCGCTGATGCACTGGTAGATCCGATTTTCACGGACACAGCATACCGCACATTAGGCACAACCGTCAAGGCTCTGATTCTAGCACGGGAACTTTCCGGTAGACACAACGCTTCTGTAAGACACCACAGTAGCGATATGAATTATTTTTCAAAATGATAGTTTATACCTGAAGCCTATAATATAACCGCTAAGGAACTTCTCACATATCACGCCATCTCTTGGTCCAAGCATGCATCCATGCACCTATTACAGTAAGTGACTGAGTGAGGTCGGTGATGAGATACATCTACTGTTGTGACACAGCTGAGATGCGTGACGCACCGTCGCGTTGTTTGTTTGTCACAGCTAATCAGTACTAGTGATGGCTCATTTGACCAAACCAGAACGATACAATATAGAGGACACTAACATTGCTTTGCTTGGTTCTGACGTGAGAGTTTACCGCTCATATACGTCTTACTTTTTCTTATGCCTCAATTGACATACTAGCTCGAGAAGCGAGTTCGTGAGCACGCAGGGGACAAGGAAATTGCTTGGGAAAACGCGGGGAAGACTCCAGGAACTGAGATATGGCGGATTGAAAATTTTAAAACTGTGCCTTGGCCTGAAGACCGTAAGGGTGTTTTTTATAATGGAGATTCTTACATCGTGTTGCATGTAAGTCACTTTTGTTCACCTGACTTGTTCTATTTGAGTAGTCAGGTATACCCGATTTGTGAGTCGTATTAATGACTCAACAGACGTATAAAAAACAACCCAACTCTGACCGTTTGTCATATGATCTTCATTTTTGGCTTGGGGAGGAGACCACACAAGATGAGGCTGGAACTGCTGCTTATAAAACAGTAGAGTTGGACGATCGTGAGTGAACGTGTTTATTTCCCTAGCTTTTAGTGGAAGGACTTGAATATGTCACGAATCCACATATTTGGGCCTTCCGTAGTGAAATTAGTCTGACATTTATGTTCTGGAAGGGTAGATCTTCACGGTTCCCCTGTGCAATATCGGGAGGTACAGTCACATGAGTCTCCCCGATTCCTCTCCTACTTTCCGCATTTTATGACCCTACACGGCGGGATCTCAACAGGGTTCCACCATGTTTCTTCTCCCCCGCCTCTGGATCTCCACAGATTGTACCATATTAAAACTATGGCCACGGGCAGCGATGACCACGGCGCACAATTTATTTCACGCCAGGTCCGTGACCATTGGCACTGAACATGCTTTCATGTGACTGAGGTTTCATAGGTCAAAATTGAGACTTTAAGCATACAGAATGCAGAAGGGGATGTGCTCGTGCTTGATAAGGGGTCACATGTGTGGCAGTTTAATCGTAAAGGCAGCACTGGAAAGGAACGCTTCAGGGCCGCCGAGTTCGTAAGGAAGATCATTGAGGAGAGGCAGAAAGCAGGCCCATTTAGAGCCGTAGGTACGTGTCAATGTTTCACATTTGAGAATGGACCTTAAGTCTAATTTGCTTGTCGATGAAGATGTTAAGGTATTTGGTAAGTGCTCCATTACATTCTCGAGACATGTGTGATAACTCGGGGATGTACAGACGAGGGAGGCCCTGGGGCGGGCACCTTCCTTGCAGATATCGGTACTGATGCAACCACCATCGCCACCACAGCCACTATCACTTCGGTGACATCGCCACGGACCCTCTTCCGCATTTCAGACGCAACCGGTGTGTTTACAATGACCCCCGTTGCCTCTACCCCACCACGCCGCGCACATCTTTCTTCGTCAGACATATTTATCCTTGACGACACCGGAAATCCCGACACGCCTGCAGTTTACGCATGGATCGGTAAGGAGGCAAGCGTAGAGGAGCGTAGGATGGGCGTGCATTTTGCGCAGAGATACCTGCGGAGCAAGGGAGATCCCAAGACTACTAAGGTAAGTGTGGTGAAAGTTAACGAGGGGATGGAGAATGATGCATTCTTGGGGGTGTTGGAAGCTTGATATGGAAAATAAGGGGAAGTTATTACCTGTTCACCTTCGAGTCATCCATGAGGTAGACATCCCCCCTTGCAACATTCTAAATGTGTAAAACAACAGGATCAAGGGGATATGACACTCGGCAATGGCAGCCCGAGACCGGGGAGTTAAACTCTTTGCCAAATTTCGAGGCTGCTTATTTCCGCGCACTACGTCTATCCGACCAATCATTTGGGTAATGCAATTCTTTGTGACAAACGATTATGGTTGCATCCCGGGGACAGGACTGTTGGTGCTTGCCTATCACCGTGTCATACGCATCCAGAATGAAATCACGCGGTAACTGGCTATGGCGGACCTAGCTCGCATGGTTTGCGCTCGCTATCCTGATGCTACGGAGGCCAACACCAGGTAGATAGTGTTGGAAATGTAGGGGGCGCTCATCTGCCACGGCATTTCATATCCTGGGGATAGGAGATTTGCAAAGTGGGAAGAAACCGAGATGACAGACCCCACATCGGAAAAACATCGATAGTCGTGGGGAAAACAGTGAGCCTGTGACACCTCAGGAAGTCCACCAGAAGATTATACCGAGATAGCCCAGATTATTCTCTATGATCAATGAAATGAGGGTGTCCGATCGAAAGGAGACTAGTCATGTACCGGGACGGGAATGTGTGGAGAAGAAATGTCAATATGCCAAGTGATAAGGTCGACCCCGTTTGGAAGAAAACAAGACGGGCCATAGAACCTGGTAGATGAAAAATTTGCTCGTAGATTCTTGGTTTCAGGAGGAGGTATAGAACCTCCGTTACCAAACTGTGCCTGTGGGTGAGATGGGTAGGAACGGATCACATTTTAACGTAACGAGCTAATCTGGTGACCAAGTCATGCGGGGCCGTGGGGCAGGGACCTGCCCAAGTGGCGTCGGCATCGGTCATTAGTCAAAGGGCAGAAATAACTAAATTATATAAAAACTCACAAAACGTTGCGTTTTATGGAGAAATGAGCTGTAAGGCTTATGTCAAACAAGGTGAAAGTGTTTTGGAAAGGATATCTGTGGTACCATTGAGATTGCAGCGGCTAGATTAGGCGGACCGCAACGGGGTTTGAATAGTAGCCGATAGAAAATGCGGGGGTGACCCTGCCAATCTTAACATCGGTCTGGCACACTTCCTCTCCTTTCCTTCTCTTCTCTGCTTCATCCTGCTTGCTGATCACTATTGCTGTGTCCTTCTGGTAACAAGGCGAAAGCCGTCAGTTTGTTCCATCTACCTACAAGCGCTTATCATTTCGGCCAGCACAACAGTCAGTGGCCTCAACTGAGAGTTTCGAGCTGGCACCGACGTGTTACCAGGACTTTTCATTCATCTTATATCCTCCTCAAATACTTTCTTTCTCACCTCTGACCCGTATTGTCTCATCTATATGGACACCAGTCCTGATATATCTCTATCCGTCCCACCTCCGGACAAGTCCAGCCTTCGACCTTACAAGTGTCCTTTGCCACACTGCGGGCGTGCTTTTGCTAGACTAGAGCACCTGGTGAGCTATCCTTTCACCATTCAGCCCATTTTCCTTTGCCTTACATCTGCCTCGTAAGACGCGGCACATTCGGACACATACTGGCGAACGACCCGTAGGTCACGTTTCTTGACAGATTCTTCTCTTCAGTTTGCTCACATACCGCATCGTTTCAAGTACGAATGTAACTATCAAGGCTGCGAAAAACGTTTTTCCAGAAGCGACGAGTTAACCAGACATAGCCGCATCCATGGCGCGGATAAGAATGCCAAACGAGAAAAGAAGGAGCGGGAATGCCATGGTGATGGTTGGGGCTCTGGTCTTACCCCGCCAGCAGACGATACATCTGGCAGGGTCAGAAAGAGACCCAGGAACATAGATGACGTGCGCTTTTACTTTACGGGCTTCGGCTCTTCTCACCTGCCATTCTGACCGTGTCATCATGCAGGCCGATATTTCTTACAACTCTCTCTCGAATCTAGCCATTGGTTCTCACAACCTTTCTACCTCTTTGCATCGGGACGCGCAGTTTGGAACTGGGTTTTCAGCAGTGGATCCGTTGAGTAATCTGCGTGAGCTTGAAGCTGCGGAGGCTCGCAGGCGCGCAGAATATGACCAACGTCACGCAGAACTAGTACGCGATGCGAGTCGGAGCCTAGGGAGGCGTTTGAGCAAGAGTGCAGGGACAAGCCCCGTACTGGCGCCTGTTGGGCACTCGCTAGAGATGATGCTTAGGCCAGAAGAAAAACATTCATCTTCGGTTGGCCCTCAAGACAGCTACACCTCAATTTGCGCTCGTGAGCGTGGTGTCGCCGGTGTTCTGCTTCCTCCCTCGTGTCATCATGAAGAATGCTGCAAGTCGTATTACAAGGCCCTCAAGGCATCTCGACGATATTCAGGGCCGTCATTGCTGCCTGTACCATCTTTCTCCCTCGATATCGCCCAAAATTCCTCCGGCGCGGTCGCGAATCTGTCGCTTTCTTGCCATGCAGGCGCTGCGCGCACACAATCACAATCACAATTTTACGGACGCTCTGGTTCTCCTTCTCATTTGCGTAGTTACAGCCCATATACGCGGCCGTCACCCCCAACTGTCGAGAAGGATCGCGAATTGCACGCGTTCGCGGAGAGCTCCTCATCATGGGGCAGTTCTAGCTCAAGCTCACAATCAGATCCCGTATTTTCTACCCCGGTACACGGGATACCGAGTGTATCAAACGAGAGGAGCACTTCAGGTCCAGTTACTCAGGCACAATACACACCTTCGGCGTCTCCTTTCCTCCGCCCACTTCAGTCTCTTGGATTAGACAGCCCTTCCATAAGCCCCAAGATGGGTCATAACGCTCTTGGCATGCTGGCCCCATCCGACGCTCTCATCAGTGAGATGAGCTTTTTGGATTCAACTGGAATTCGCACACACGAGCCTGTCTTCGGCAAAAGAAGAGATTCCAGCACGACTGTCACTCGTCATGATATTTCGCGCGCTCATCTACGAGCTGTGCTCCCTCAAGTCAAGTCCGAATCAACCCCGACATCTCCGACGTGGCGTTACTTTCACAAGGCTCCTCATAGCACCAGTGTGTCGCCACCGCCTACTCTGCATTCTGGCACATCATCGGTTCCACCATCCCCTGATTTCCAGTCTCAGTCGCTCCCACATACCCCATACCATCTCCGTGGACACCCGCCACACTATCATCACTTGGCACATTCGGTCCGCTTAGCGTTTGCCATGACACCTATTAAACATTTAGATCCCGGGGGGTCTCACATGATCGCCCAACCACACGCTTATTCGCATGTGTCTTCTGATTCGACCCCACATCCTTCCTCTTCTTCAAGTATCCACACACCATACAATCACCCGGTTCCTGGATCCCAGTTCCCATTTTCGCATCCTCCCTCACGTACCGGTTCGCCTCCCATCATGCTTCCACCGCTGTCGAGCTCTACCCCAAACTCCACTGCAACCACCTCGTCACGAGCACCCTCGCCAACAGGCTACATCACCCTGCCGCCTCTGAAAATGCCCACTGTCGGCACGGTCAAGGTCAAGTCCGCGAGCCTCGAATCTGGGGACGAACCAGACGATACCTCGGGCCATCCTGGCGACATTTTGATGAAAGGTGTCACAGGGTCACAACCAGCGCCTGGAGAGCGAATAACACTGCCTGGGTTTTCTGAAATAATCCGAGCAGCAGATTCTTAGAGTCTATATTAGGTGGGAATTTCCGAAACCCATTAGTGTGCTCCCCCGCTGACGAAATATGTGACGGAACGTATAGCATCCGTTCGACAACAAGACTCCTTGGCATACTATTGTATCCGCATCAAGGTCTAGATGGGCCAATTGGGCCGGTACTTTATTCCTTGCTCTATATCCTACCTTATCTTTTTCACGGAATTCTAATTGACAATCCACTGCAGTAGACTTTTCCTTTACTCATAGAATTTTTAGAAACACGCCACTTATGTATGTTTGTTATTGCTATCAATAGAGCAGACTCGGGGCACCTGTGGCTTCCTGCTGCAATGATTACGTAACTATGCGGAATCGTATTTTTCAAATTCCGCTTGGGGGAATTATGATCGGGGTGGTATAAAGTTTTAATGGGTCGCGTATGGTTTGCCAGCGACCATGCACTTTTGCCTCCTTTGATCGCTTGGGCACGGTTGACCGAAAAAATCGACACAAGTTCGTTCCGTGCTCCATATATGGAAGATCAATTTCTCATCTTCTCGCAACAAACTTTGACTTGGTGTGCATTTAGACTTTGAAATGTTCTGTAACGCTTATAGACGGGGATCAACTAGAAAATGTGGGAATCGTGAGAACCGTAATACAAGACGGTACCGAGAGCATTGAGTACGTCAAAGAGATTCATCTAGATCCCAAGAGGTGATGGATCGATGTTGTTCTTCGTTCCCGGTGTAGCGACAATGGGAAAGACAAACTATATGAACATATGAACATTGATGGTGACAAAAGTGCGCAGTATAAACTTTGCCGGTGTTCAGGTCCCTTTGTGTCGGCTACTTGTATGTAGGTTAAAATTTTCAAGTCCCCTCAGCGGCTAATCAGTGTTTTAGATTGTTTCATTGATGCATTGAACGGTGTCTATAGCTTGCATTCTCACGCCTAGGTGTCAGTACCTTCTAATCGGAAGATTGTGCGGATTAGGCATTTTTCAATCGAATCAGACGAACTCTCTACCCTCAGGGCCTTGTCCACCGGACATCGCCGTGGTATGCAAGGATATTTGAAGGATATCATCTTGAAACGAAGCGGCCAACCACGGCGGACGGCTTATGATCTTGTTGGGTGCCAAACCACAATCGATATTAGTAGGTGGCCTCGATTCGATTCGTAGCCGATATATCCCCAGGGTCCACCCAACTCTTGGCTACAATATGAGTTGCCTGATGTGACGACGGAATAATCTCCTTTAGGACGTGATTTATTTGTGTGCAGCCGCTTGACTTGAGTATAAACGAGAGCCCTTTTGACAAGTTCCCCACTCCCACATCCCTCCCCATCTTCTTAGTCTCCCTCCTCCACACGCTACCTCGGTCATGTCAGGGAAGGGCAAGGAACGAGACTCCAGGCCGTACAAATGCCCTGTTGATGGCTGCAAGTGGACGTTCTCCCGTTCAGAACATCAGGTATGCAGCGTCCATGCATATCTTATCGTGGATCGGCATAGTCGTTCTCACTATAAATAAATTTTAATAGATACGACATATGCGTACTCACAGCGGGGAGAAGCCCTTTGAGTGCCACTACCCAAAATGTCCCTCGCGGTTCGCAAGAAACGACGAGTTGAAACGCCATATACGTCTGGTTCACGAATATACGTCAACAACCAATCAGGAGGTATGCTCAGCATAGTAGTGTCCCCGTAGATAGCGAATTTATGATCGCACATAGCCTGGTCTGGTTGACTCCGATCAAGTAGTCTACAATGCAGGTCACACTCGAAGACCGTCGGACCATATCATTTCGTGAGTGCAGATCGGATCTACTAGACGAGGGGATGACAGCTCATACGGCTGAAACGACGTTCAAGTGCACAGGCACCCGCGCAGTCGAGTGGGTCACGATCGCAACTGCCAATGAGGCCAGCAACGGCCATGAACTACTACGATTCGGGGTCATACCCAATGCACCAGCAATCGAGTAGTCGCAGGCCGTTCCCTCATCCCACCCCCTACAATCTCACCGGTCCCTCCAGTTCGTTTATTCCGCCCATTCCTCCGCCGCCGCCGCCCATGATGCCCATGCACGCCCCGTCACCGATGCAATTACACCACCCTTCGGCAACGATGGCATCCAGGTCGTTTACGCCGGTACAGCTCCCGCCCTTGCAGCAGCAGTATGATGGCTACGTGACGGACGCAGGGCGACGTGAGCGTCGTGTTCAACTGCCTGGATTCTCCGAAGTGGCCGGAGAGAAGCACGATTCGAGTTCAAACCCAAATCGTCGGCGGTACCAGGTGTGTGCATCTAGT
>QLPI01059468.1:0-10542 GCA_003314275.1 Chroogomphus rutilus
ATAGTCATCAGCCCAGTCCTTCGGTGTAACTCCTTCGATCTTCTCACCGTGCTTACCTAACTTGCCAGCTTTCTGAACAGAAACTCAGTGAAAAGAATTCCCCATCGGGAGAACATGCGTACCACAAGTTTCTTCTTTTCTAGTGCCTTCGGACCAAGACCCCATCGGCGTGGATATGTATCCCGTTCCATGATACATCGTTTAACTTTAGCCACTACTCCATGATCGCAAGTGGAGAGTTCTACAGTTGACATTTGTGCAATGCCCAGTGCGATTGCTTCACCTGACAGAAAAGCCGTGAGAATCCCGCAAGACGCGGGGGGTACTGGAACCCTTACCCTTCGTGGTCATGAGCACTACTTCCTCGCCCAGGTCAATGTCTCGTTCAAACCGTAGCAAACCAGGGATCATGAGCTTGGCTCCGTAGCAGACTGCATTCACCGCGGAGTCCTTGACCACTATACGTTTGTAAGGCGTAAGAAGTGACTCTAATGGGCGGATAACACGGCGTAGATATGATTCTGACTGGAGGTCAGCGTCCGAAATAATGCTAATGTACCGAATCTGACTCACCGTCTCGTGTGCTATCGTAGAGCCACTGTGCGTCAAGCACATCATGCATAGTGACAATGTCATCATTTTCGCCAATGGCCCCGGAGCGCACGCGTCGGAGCTCCTGCATATGTCCACCGACACCTAGAACAAGACCAAGATGCACACAAAGTGTCCGAATATATGTTCCTACAGGAAGTATCAGTGGAGAACAACGGATACCGCACCACATGGCACAGACCTGCTTCACAACTGACATGGAATACTGCCAAGTTGCGGTTCTGGTCAAACTCTAGCAGTGTTGAGGAATGGATGGTTCGTATGCGGAGTTGTCGTTTTACAGCAGATATTAGTGGAGGCCGTTGAAATAGAGCACCAGTGAGCGTTGCAAGTGCCCGAGGAAGTGCTGAAGGACTAGGTAGTGCTGAATGCAGTCGCAGGACACAAACGTATTCCTTGCCTTGTAAAATGCGTGAAATTAATGAATATGGCTCCAAAATACAAGAATTACCTGCTCCTTGTTGACTCTTTACGAGTCTAGTAGCTCTATCGATGCAGACAATGAGACATCCAGTGACTTTGGGGTCCAGCGTGCCGCTATGTCCCGTTTTTTCAACACGAAGCATACGCCGCAGCCACGCGACGACTTCATGACTACTGGGATTACTGGGCTTGTCTAGATTGATAACTCCCGATCTCACATATGTTTGAATGTCGCGCTTCAGAGGAGAACAACCAGACGGAATAGGAGTAAAGTGGGAGGAGCGAACGATGAGCTGGTCATAATTTTTGAGAAGAAGGGGCCAATGCGAGGTGTCTAGCTTGGGTGTAGACGATTCAGACTGAATAGAATAGTCGCCTGAGAGCTGAGCATGCGCGACTTGAGCTTTAGACAACGAAGTCATCGCACCCTCATACCCGTGGGAAAACCCTATAAAAACTGTACAGTTCGGTAGCCAAAAATATCTTTCTACCATCTCCACCCCCCCATTCCCGGTCGGCAACCTTTCTTCTCCTACAGCAATGGTGCGTCGATGCTTTGCTGAGTTACCTTCTCAGTAGGCTCAGACACAACTTTCCCCAGCCTGCCAGGTCCTCAGCTGCTTCCGCCAAAGCTGCCTCGAAGCATCGTTTCACCGTTGACTTTTCAAAGCCTGCAAATGATGGTGTCTTTGACGGCGCAGCGTTCGAAAAATTCTTACACGACCGCATAAAGGTTGATGGCAAGGCAGGTGCTCTTGGTGATAACGTCAAAATCCACCGTGAAGGTAACGATTCCATGGTTGAATATATATATGTTTATCATATTCACCGTGTTCTCAGGCAACAACAAAATTACCGTCACAACTTCCATTGCGTTCTCGAAACGGTATCTCAAGTACTTGACCAAAAAATTCCTCAAGAAGAACTCTCTCCGTGACTGGATTCGGTGAGTTGCTTGTCGAAGACTGTATTTTATCAACTAACCATGTTGACCCGCAGCGTTATCGCGTCGTCGAAAGACAATTATGAATTGAAATTCTACAACATTGCGTATGTTTTCTTGTTTTACAGGGATTTCTCCGTCATCCTAACATTTGTTTCAGGGGGACTGGTGAAGAAGAGGAAGAGTAGACAGTATACATGTTTATGCCAATCCTATGTATATGCTACTCCATGCCAGTATCAAGCTGTAAAATTTGCAGCGGATTGAATGAGCTTATTTTAGTTCTGCTACAATTACACACGGGTCTTAGATCTTGTGTTAATTGTGTCCTGCAGAAAACTTTATTTAAAAAAGATAACATTCCGACAACAAGCAGTTGAATAAATAGTACGTCAGGCTGGGTTCACCAATAAGGGTGGTGTGCTTCTGTTGGGTGGTGCTTCTGTCCGACCAAGGACCATTAAGGCCAGCGTGTACCAACGCTCCTGGACGTCAGTTAGCGGCATCCGACGCATTTTCAGGGCAAGTATGGTCGTAAATTGTTCCCTCAGATGCTTTAACGCGACGCAAGTCTTGGACCCCACCCGAAACTTGATCTTACGGTCAAGAATAAGAGCCTCAGATGATAACTGATAGTAGACCGTCATGAGATACCTGTGCATCGTGTAGAATTAAATTTCCATACCTTCATTTCACAATCACCGCACAGCAGCAGCAGCGCCATGTCATCCACTGGACTTGTTTCCCATGCGTATAGTTTTTTGGATTGCCTGCATTGTATAAGCTCAAAGGCTAAGTAGACACAATAGAATTGAACCGACATGATGGTAAAGTAACATAGATAGTTAACTCCAAAGTCTGCGATCTTTTTCCCAAAATTGATCGATGACGGGTGGAATGAGACAAGCTGGTTGTTGGTCACGGTGCGCATCTGGCCATTTGAAGGATCAACCATGAGGAGCTTAGGATATAATCCCGTGACCAAAGCAGCATTGAGGAGAGAAAGGTCGGTAGAGTTGCGATCAAGTTCTGGCGGGACATTGACAAAACGGTTCCGGTGCCGGCCATACCTTGCTCTCGAAAGCTCCGCAACATAGGTCGGGGACACTTGAATGAAGCCAGAGTCGATGAGATATCTGTGAGCAAAGTTGAGAAAGACAATGAATAGGTTCGTGTAGATTTCTTTACCCAAGAAATTGCTGTCTAAGCTCCTCGATTTGTTGAAGATTCTGCCATAGAGTAAGATAAGGAAGCGGAATCATAGGGGTAGCGACTAACCTGATGGCTGAGAAAGTTCTGCCCACAAAACTTTCTTACAAAGCTAGCATTGTGTGAAGCCCGCCTCCAGGATGCAAAGGCGTTATGAATCGTCAAGAAGTCCGAGTTATCTGATTGAAAACTAAAAAACCATAACAAGATGGCGAAAATAAGGCATACCTGACTGGAAAGAGCTTCTTGCCTTATCCGCTTCTTGTTCCAGACCAAATGGAGTCACAAACGGCGATTTGGAGTTGAGTGCAGCGGCAATTGTAAGGGCGGGGTCAAGGCATCCAAAGATGGTTGCTACAAGAAGGAATTTCCCAAGATGAACATCGGTAGGTAGCTTACTTAACAATCGCCCCATGGCTGTGATGTCCTGGTTGGGAGTAAGAGCTTTCACCTGCATAATGGCGAATGAGAATGATTACATGAAGTGGAAGATAACTATGTACCTCGACAAGGGCTTGGACAGCTCTTTGTACATTAATTTGGGATGGAGGATCCAGAGCGCGAGACAACACATCCTCGATTGAATTGCCAATTTTAACCTTGAGAATCTTGATTCTCAGAGCAAGGTCAGATAGACTCAATCGTAACATCTCAGGGAGGGGGTTATCTGCCATCTAAAGTAGAGGGGCAGTTAGTATGAATCCACAATAAACTACGTGTACGGACATGTTGATCATATCGGTCCTTCGTAAACAGGTGAAAACAAATGCCAGGCTGAACACGTCCTGCACGGCCACGGCGCTGCGCGGCGTTACTCTTGGCTATATACGTTTCGATGAGACGGCTGATTTGTCGTTTCTCATCGAATCTATAACAAACATGTTACTAACGCGAGCCATGAGATCAAAGTGCACTTACCTCATTTCCCGATGTTTACCAGAGTCAATCACGCACGTTATATCAGGGATTGTGACCCCAGTCTCAGCAATATTGGTGGCTAGAGATATGTTTTAATCTAGGCACCTTAAAAAGAAAGAACTTGTGTACCGATGACAATTTTCCGCACACCAGGAGGGGGCAAGTCAAAAACCGCCGCTTGATTCTCGCTAGATATGGTGGAATGTAAAGGGAAAATGCGAAATGCATTTGCAGCGCCAAACAATGGATGCTCTGAAAGGATCTCATTCAATCGGCGGATCTCAGCAAGACCCGGCATGAAGATGAGGGTAGCTGCTGAATACTGGATTGAGTTGGCGTCCTCAAAACAAAGACGCTCAAGCAACCGAATTATAAGGTCGTAGGGGATGAGTCGTTCATCCAACAAGTCAACTGTTGTCTTAGTAACTTGAGAGTACCGTTTTTCAAGTGTAACTTCCTGTGAAACCATGGTATCGTCGTCCTCATCCATAGTGGGAGCGTCTTCGCTCCATTCCACCTTGTTTTTCCCGTTACGGTGGAACTTATCACCCACTGCACACAATACGACGTAAATAATCGCCGATATTTTAACGCAAAATTGCACGTGAACAGACCTCTTTTTGCGTAGGGTGATCCTTCTTTGATTGACCAGCCAGTGTACTCAATAGAATCCTCGAGGAATCGAACTTCTACGGGGAATGTCCTTCCGGGCACGTGTAGCATGGGACAACCACCAAAGAAATCCGAGATCTTTTGAGCGTCCATTGTGGCTGACATTAAGATGACCCTAACGTTTAAGTAATTAGTAGTAGTTAAGCGAATAGATAAAATCAAAGTACTTTAAATCTTTTCTATGTTCTATAAGGGTTTTTAAGACAATGAGGATAAAATCTGAGTCTAGGTTACGTTCATGAACCTGTGATAACCAACATCAGATGGAAGTATCGTTGTTAGGAATATGTCAAATACCTCATCAATAACAATGTGCTTCGCCAGATTCAGATCATGCTGTACCAAACATCGTAAGAAGTCTATTCACTCACGGTGATTTCGTCAAAAGCAGTGCCATGCCCACCACTCCCACTGCCCCCTTCGAGCATCCTTAGTGCAATACCATTCGTGACAAAAGCCAATCTGGTGTTTCTCGTAGTGTTGCTTTCCAAGCGGATCGAATATCCTATTAAGGAGGAAAGTGTCCCAACACTGCCGGGTGGGTCCCCAAGTTCAAGTGAAACTCTTTGTGCGAGAGAGATAGCGGAGATTCGACGAGGCTCCGTACAATAAATCTTACAATGTTTGCCCTTGGAAAGCTGATCTTCAAGTATGTACGCGGGTAATTGTGTTGATTTGCCACTTTGAAACGATTTATTCCAGAGTGACCATTCAGCTGAAAGAAAACTTACCACCCGGTTTCCCCACTCAATACCATCACTTGGGACGTTTCAAGGGTAGAGATAATCTCCTCTCGATATTGGGCAATGGGCAAACTATTCCTCTGTGTCTGGAGGATATCCGGTGAATGTCATTGTCAACCGACCAAGTAAACGAGATAAACATACAAGCATTTGTTGATAGGCGGGGCTAGCCTGGCGTGCTAGAAGACGCAGTTTAAGCTCTTCAGCATCAGAATTCTCATGGACAGCAGGACGAGGAGGATCCAGTTGAGACTGCCCTGAAACACCCCTGTTGGATCTTGTCATATCCTGCAATGAATGTCACACAAGCGCATGATTTGAAGGGTGATGAAGACAGACCCTTTTTTCAGCTCCAAGCTTAGGCTCGACAATGTGTCTTAAGATACCCCAGGTATCCCTGTTTCTTTTGTCACCTGCCTCCCTTCGTTTGAGTTCTAGCTCATCCCAGAGATCCCTAAAAACTGGGGGCAGCAATCTGAAGTATGTTTGCCCGCTCCCACCCACACCGTGATGTCCTCCACCCGCGAATCCTTCCGAATGCCCAAACGTGATGTCATGCAGTGCCACAGTACTGATAAATTGTTCCGCTTGTCCTTCATCCCAACACCCAACTACATCCATAAGCCATTCGTCAGTTTTAGCGCCTTGCCAACGGACTGTAACGGCAGCTCGTTTTGCCCGGCTTGTCCGAGAGTCTGGGAGAAGACGGTAGGAGATAACAGCGTAGCGGTCTACCTTGTGAACTGTCTCAAGCAAAAGTACCTTGGGCGTACGACCAGCCCAATACTTCGGTAGCGCCATATCCCGAATGGTCACCTGGACGCCATCGGTGACTTCGGATTCTGGCATCGTATCCAATAGTGTACCGAACACGCCTCCTATAGTGTCTGATGAATCTTCTTCGTCAAAAATATCTATACAAGTTGTGCTAGGTTCTTGATTCGTGGTCCTCAAATGAGGAGGTCTATGATTCTTCTGATGAGAGGCAGGTATGGAAGGCGTTCCAGGGACAATGGGGTCGGATGTGGTGTTTTCTTCCATTTCGCCTGAAAGCCTTCTCTCTAACGCACGTTGATCTGCCAAAGCACTCTCTGAGAGGACATGAGCGTGTGCGTCTCGTTCGCGGAAGAAGTAATGGGACCTGAGTTTGTCGAGGCGAGAATTGAGACGGGCTAACTCTGGGTCAATGACGGTTCGAGAATTTCTCGCCATCAGTTCATCAATCTTAACCTTGACCTTGGCATACTCCAAGTTTGGGTCATCAACCTCCTCGTCGCTAGAGTTATTATAACTCGAAGGAGTATAAGTGGGGGCGCATGTCGCTAGAACGTGTGGTTTCTCATAATCACGGTCCTGTGAGTCTGGTAAACCATTATGGGGTATTGATATGGTGGGCACCTCGAAATGACGGTTGTCTGAAGGGCCTGCAGATGTTTGGAAGGCAGCAGAACGGGGTGTACGTAATGTACGCAACTCGGAAGCTGATGAAATGATTATCTTATGGGAAATATTAACGTGATTGGTGCTCACATTTGTCGTACCACAATTCACCCTCAGGACAATGAAGGCACAGCTGAAGTAGATGGACTCAGGACGAAGTAGATAATCTTGGGAGGTTATATCATACCCAATCGAATGCCTCATCCAAGTCTACACCATGAATAGATCTAAGACAATCCAAAACCCTTTCTTCGCTGAAGCCAAGCCTGCAGAGTACACCATAAGTTATGCCGAGGCGAAATAACGCTTTCTCTTCAGGTTCGTCAAGTGTCGTCTTGCCGGCTGAAAAACGATATGTCATACTGAAATACAGAGAACATGGGATTATTCACCTGTTCCGGCTTCAAGCACCAGTTCTAATATACATTCTCGGTAAGAGGGGTCAAGATCTAAACGCGGAAAGCCTTTGGACAACCGGCGGTCGAACTCGATAGACTATCCACGAAGGTGAGTGAAACAGAGGTCCACAAGAGTACCGCTTCATTACCATACCTTGATGGTCCTTGTGATCTCCTTCTCCGTTTTCTCCTGATACTTGTCCACTAAATTTTGCAACGACTGCTCTTCGGCCTTCTCAGAATCATATTCCAATCCGCTGAGAGCCACATTCTCCGTGGTTTCGGCCGTGGATTCCGTTACGACCACTTGGCTTGTTGACTCTTCATTAGGAGCATGTGAGGGTCCACTTAAACTGTCACCATTCTGTGATGGAGGCTCCACCTCGGTAGTGGTGGGTTTCTTTGGAACCGAGGTGGTTGCAAAGCCGCGTACCACGGGCTTCAGTTGGGACTTCTTCTTCTTGGCCATATGAGTGCCTTAAGAGCCCTTAAGTTGACTCCGTGAAATACTTCTCTCCACCCGTGCTCTCCACCCGTGACCGATATCCTAACTCCGGACTGATATCGACGTTCGTACGGTTATAATGTAAAGGTGGTAAGACGGAAGTAAAGGTCCGGGCGGTATCCGCCTCTATAGGAGAAAGGAAGAGGGAAACGCGAAACGGGCCGTCGCTGTAAGGAGGTTCGGGCTGTAAAAAATAGTTTAAGGAGTACGCGAAGAGGATGTGTGATCTTTCAAAAGCAAGGTGCATGAGAGATAGGAATTGAACAATAAGTGCACGACGCGAAGCCTCATGCGAGTTGAGAGATGGATTTACAGTGGCGCGTCTCAGGCGTCTATTAGGTGTACACAAAACAAACCGGGTCATACAGTGCTAACTTTTTTCTTTCTTCCTCGCTTAGATACACCCGCTTTCCCCCTATGTTTGGCCATTGCCATTTCAATAGGAGGAGGCGTCATGTCGTCTTCTCCATCCAACCCCATGCCTGGTGGCGGTGCAGGGTTAGACTGTCCGAAGAAGCCGTCTCCTTCTTCGTCCCAGAAGTCACGAACACCGGAGGATCCTCCCATATCAGTGCTAGCTGCTTGTTTCCCGCCACGTTTATCTGAAAGCCGTGCTCCTGATGCAGCGTCCACGGCCGAGGACGCATTATTCAAGTTGGCCAATTCATCATCATCAAGGAACAGGGAGACCAGCTCAATGGGCTTAGTTGCTTCGGTGAATTGCTTATTACCCACAACAATGTCTTGCACCTGGGGGAATGACATGTCGTTAAAATACTGAAGGTTATGAATCAAGGTAACTCACGTCTTTCTTGACCCTTGCCAGTTGAACAATTCGTTGGTCGATGGTACCTCTCGTAATGAGCCGAAACACAGTCACTTGCCGTGTTTGACCTAATCGGTGGGCACGGTCCATAGCTTGCGCGTCGTTGGAGGGGTTCCAGTCATGGTCATAGAATATAACCGTATCTGCCGCCGTTAAATTGATCCCTAGACCCCCAGCGCGGGTGCTCAGAAGGAAAATAAATATCTCTGGGCTACGACACAATTCAACAAACGTTCAAATAGGCGTTATCTTGACTTACCGCGTTTGCCAATCGAAAACCATATCACGCCTGTCTTCTAACTTGCTCGAACCATCCAGCCTTAAATATTTGTACTGTCGATAAACAAGGTATTCCTCCATTAAATCCATCATCTTGGTCATCTGGAAATATATTAGGACCCTGTGATCCCCGGCCTTGAGCTCCTGAAGTAATTCGTCGAGTTTGGCAAGTTTACTTGAGTCGTAGATAAGACGCTTCGCATCGGGGACTTGCATTCGCGACCATGGAATCTCAAAGCGCGGGGATGATCGAAATAAGCCGAGAGGAGAAGCATGATTGGGAAGAAGTCGATCTAGTTGAGTGACCGATGAGGGAGAGAATGCATGTGAATCAGGAAGGCCATATAAAGTTAATGAAGCCAAAGGTGACGATAGTTTGTTTGCGGTACGGTCAAGAAAGGTGCGAGATCTACATTGCATCATAATTGGCGGTGCTAATACAGCTTCCGAGTACCAGCGAATTTCAGGGCGTAAATGATACGAAGTGTGTAAAAGTGTCGACCCAATGGCATTTAATGCAGGAAGGCCGTCAGCGACTTCCAGATGAGAAAAGATCGGTTTACGAATTGTTCCCAGTGGTGCAACGGAATATGCAACAAAACCAGGATCACTATAGGGAGATATGTTAGGGTAGGAAAACAATCGCCACAAAAATTGTACCTATATATATCCCAATTTTCCGTCCAACGTGTTTCTGCTTCAACGTTGTCCAGCATTCGCTGGAGGACTGTTGCGTTGTATGTGGCATGGGCTTCACTGGGAGATATGTTGAGAAGGTAAAGGAAGGAGAATGCCGAACCTTCGAAAACCATATCAATTACCCTTACATTCATAACCATATGAAGGTACACGCACCAGATTTCTTCAGAGACAAGTCGATTGAATGTATAGACCAAATATTCATCATATTCTTTAACCAACGGTTTGCCAACCCGACCCGACTTGTCTCTCCAGGAACATCGAGTAACCCACCGTCAAGGAAGAAAAGCTCCGGTATGATTAACTCAATTGGATTCTGTGTCGAATATGGACATTCAAGAAACTCTCCCTCACGTAAGAGACTTCTCGAGTGACCAAATGTACAGAATGAGAATGGCGAAACGACATCTGAACGCTCAAAAAGCTCAGGGTGGTTGCAGACCTGTAAGCGCTTCTAGTCAAAAAGGGTCACCGCATGCCCATAAAGGATCGCTCACCTTTCGGAATTGCATAACTAAATTCATCAAAGACATAGCACTATCAGCATCTCCAAGGTTAGCGGCTTTCTGAAGCAATTCTGCGATAGAAATGTTCGCCCGGAGTCCCTTGTATAATGCCCGCTGTCGCGGACTCAAGTCACAATATATATCATGTTCAATCTATATTATATATTCACACCAATTTCGTCAAAGGTGTAAGAGCACTACGCACCTTATCGCTAAGTTCATTCTGCACATGGCGCTTCACACGACGCAGCATAAACGGCTTGAGGATGATGTGCAATCGGCGGAGCTGGTGCTCGTTGAGCTTACTCCCCTTATTCTCCGCAGCATTCTCAATGTCCTTGGAAAACCACTCGCTGAATTCGTCATGAG
>QLPI01059582.1:0-11661 GCA_003314275.1 Chroogomphus rutilus
TGCTCAGCTCACTGGACCAAGCCAAACCACACCAGCATTGTGTTCAAGGCACTATTACACTAGGGCTAAGTTCACATAACATCAGCACCTTTGGTCCTTAACAGCTCAATAGACAGTGGTGTTCGGTCTTGACCCAAAACCAAATCAAACAGGCCAAACAGAGCCAATATGTTGGTGTATGTAAGAGAGGTCTTGTTAAGGGCTACATGTGAAATCAAGAATTATGTAATTTGATGGTGTTTCCAGGAAGATATGGCCAATTCATTTTGGAGGTGGATCTGTGATTGTGTGAGGCTGTGAACAGAAAACACACACTGGAGGGGTAATCCAGAATTATTGACATTATAGTAAGAAAAACTACCCTCTACAACCCTGCAAGATCCACATCACCATCTTCATTGCCTCAAGGTACAATCCTCTAGTTGTCCAACTCTGGTTTTTATCCACTTGGTTCATTTTCTGGAATGCATGATGTGCAGCCTCTGTGGCAGCAAACTGTTCGTTATCGATAGTATCTTCGTTGTGATGGCCATCGAAGCGAATTTCTGTTGGCCATACTTGGTGTGGCAATTGCATCATTGAAAGGGTTTTACGCAAATCCCTTATATCTTGATGGTAACGTTGCAGCGACATGACGTATAGATCATGCACACACGTTTCACAACGTGACATGCAACATTCTACCATTACACGTGGGGGATGATTGGGAAAAGTGTCCATGTGTTAGACACAGCGCTGTAGCTTACCATCTGCAGCAGGTACCAGTGGTTTTTGTGGGATCTTCAATCCATGAAAGGTTCTGACGACAGGTATTCTTCTGTTCTCCACCGACTGATTCCCTGGAAGTGCTGGAGCAAATTTCTGCAGACTAAAACGAGTGTGCCGCTTTGCTAAATCCTTTCCACCTCGTTGAACGCAGTGTGAAACATAGCAAATGTGAGTGGAGAGTATCATGCGTCTTTCTAAGGAAGAGTTTGAGAGAGGTGAAAATGCCATTATTGCACTGGAGTGTGGGTGAGACCATGCTCCGCAATAAGCGTGTATATAAATATAATGAGTCTGCGTGGGTGTTGTTCTCACATCGAGCGCTATATTCAAACTCCGCACCACACTTCAAGATCGTCGAACGATACGGCAAGTGGGAAGAATTCCGTTTCATATTGTGAGTTGCATTCTTGCTTGGCTCAGATGAACGGGAAAGGCTACCTGAGTGGTATTCTGGATAGTGTATGCGGTGGCTGGCAGGTGGATGGCCTGGCAGAGCATTGGATGACACTCGTTGGTTTTGATCGCTGACTTGCTCCCGTATGTAGAACACATTAAGCATCACCCGACATGGTTCTACTGGAGTATCAGGTGCTAGGTCGCCACTTGCCCACTGCGCAGGAGCCAACCCCAAAATTGTACCGCATGCGCATCTTTGCCAAAAATGAGGTGGTCGCGAAGAGTCGTTTCTGGTACTTTTTGAGGTGCGTGAGGGAATGGTGCATGTTAATAATGGTACTGAGATACTGCTGTCGCTTAGGCAGCTCAAAAAGGTCAAGAAAGCCAATGGGGAGATTGTTAGCGTGAATGTTATTCACGAGAAACGGCCTCTCCGACCAAAAAACTTTGGTATTTGGTTGCGTTATGACTCACGTTCAGGAACGCACAACATGTACAAGGTATGGCCTACATTTTGATTCCACTAAGGTTCCTTTTCTGATTGAAGCTACGTTACAGGAGTACCGCGAACTTACTCGTGCTGACGCCGTACGGAGCATGTACCAGGACATGGCCGCAAGGCATCGTGCTCGTTTCCGGAGTATCCACGTATGTCTTATCCGGGTTATATCCGCGGGTCTAAGGTGTTTGTTCCTAACTTAGCACTGTGTAGATCCTCCGTGTTGTGGAGATTGAGAAAACGGCTGATGTGCGTCGCCCATATATCAAGCAGCTCCTGACACCTGGATTGCGCTTCCCTCTGCCTCATCGGGTGACCAAGGCCAAGTCGACGTTTGCTGCGCATAGGCCGAGCACTTTCTAGAATGGATGCTGTTACTATGCGTATGCTAGAGATATTGTGATAAACAAAAATGTCGCCCCCATGTCCGTTAGGATGCTCATGCTGGAGCCTAGTCCTTTATATGCATTCAAACCTTTTTTTGTTACGTGTGATTTGGCCAGCGACCCACGTGTGAACACAGGTTGCGTCAGAGATTTGTCACGCGCTGTGCCAGCTGCTATAATACTTGTGAACAACCACAATATCGTCCCTTTATGGCGGAGCCTACCTCCACACCTGTCTTATCTCCCCTTCCACTTGAAATCACAACACAGCTGACCGATGATGTCAATCTTTCGGCTGCTCAACCTTCTACATTACCAAATAACCAACCGCTTCTTTCACCTACAACAACTATGGCAGAGATGTCCCTCACATTTCTCTTGATTTCTGGCCGTCGACGTACAATGTCATTTGCATCATCCACTACTGTTGGCAGGGTCAAGGAGCTCGTGTGGAATTCATGGCCATCTGATTGGTCTGACGAACGACCACCTGCACCCAATTATCTCAGAGTCTTATATTTGGGAAAGATGTTACAAGATGAAGAGATGTTGGAATGTGAGTCCTAAATGCTTCTGGTGGAAAAATGATTGACACGACGACTAGCTATAATACGCAACCCTCTGTTTACCACTGGTCCTGGCCTCTCTTCGTCTCCATCATCTATGCCATCTACACCTGTTGTGCAGACACAGTCCATCATAGTCCATCTTTCTATACGTCCTGTTCCACCACCAAGTGAAACTGATGACTTGAAAAAGAAGAAGCGACGCGTAGGTTCCTCAGCACAGGCTAGTGCGGATGGCGATGCCGATCGGGCAGGTTGCTGTGCGTCCTGTGTGATTTGTTGATGAGGAATGGCAGATGGATGATGATCCATAACTTCGCGTATCATTGTTTGTCGGACGGACATGTTTTGAGGTTTCATCTCCTTGTAGAGGCAGCGGTTAGACGATGGGAGCTTGGGAGATTTACACATGCAATAGGGATGGCCGACAGAGAAGGAAAAGCATGCTGATAAAGGAACCTGAGCAGTTTAAGCTCAGGCTCTGTAAGTCAATTAATTTTCATGCTATGACTGCTCCTGACTGTTCTGTCGGTTCACTAGTTTTTCAACAAGCTTGTCATTCTGTTGGTTCCCCCATCATATACCATTCCAATATTTATCATCGGTTGCCCCCGTGATACACTATTATCCTGGCTGAAGCACATCTGCTGGGTGCTGACGTCCACTGGGCGCGATTCCTGGTTTGTTTATTCCGCACCATCCCCCCTCGAACTATAGCATCTCCGTGTTTTTCATGATCACTAGTCATGGATGCTGATATAAGAAGTATTGTCCCGTCCGCATTTACAGTCCAACCATGGATAAAAATGACGTGTGTTCATTCGTCATAGGAATTGGCCTGCCTGCTTCTCAGGTCTACTACTGTCTATCCTCGATCACTCTCAACCACTCGTTTCTCATTACAATACACTCATTCTCATTCTTCAGCACTATCCAATCGTCGTACCACTTCTAGATCTGGTGGATGGCTATCAGAACATTGTAAATCATTGCATTCAACTTATCTATTGTGATATTCCTCTTCACTTGCTGTCCTGCGTGCGTATTTATATGATTTCTTATTGATCCAGAAACTATCCATTGCAAATGTCCATAGCCTGAGCGATCACCACTATCCTTTGATTTCACGTTATAATCACACTAACTAGTCAACAAGGGTAAACCATGATAGCCTCGTAGATCCGGATATATTTCGACGGTAGGGAATATGCCAAGTCCTTAAAAGGAAATGCAGTGTAATTAGGAGAGATCACATCCCTTACGTGCAATTCCGTTGATCCATGTCAAAGTGTTCTGGTAGAAAGACTTACAATAGGGCCCCACGATAGCGATGCTTGTATTCATATGAAACTAAATTATAGAACCTCATATCAGAAAACATAGAATATCGACCAAGGTCACGTGATCGTGGGGAGCCTGCAAAGTTTATAACCGTTTTACTGCGCTATGGCCACTGAGAGGTGTGTCTGGTTTATTCTTACTATACTACTTATTAATTCAAGGACATAGCGTACCTAAGACCTCCTGGGCGGATGATGTTGATGAACTCGGTATGCATAAGATACTTGCTGATTGTTAAATCGACCAAGTTAACTTCCGCTTAGACCAAAGTCCCAAAATTCCTGGGACAATTCAAGATACCGTCGATGAAAATGGTATTCGTACCATAGTGGAGTTTACAATTAACGATGAAGGAAAGAAAGTTAAGGTGCATAGTCATTATATCTTACTTCCACTGGGCCTCAGCTTTGACTTGATTCCTAAGGTCACTCGCCGCATTAAACGCACGCTACAGAAACAACTCGTCAACCACACAATAGCGGAGCGGAAGCAGTGGGCGAAATTTGGTCAAGAAAAGGGAAACAAGCCTGGACCAGACAGGGCAACCACTACAGTAGGCGAGAACGTAACTCTAAAACTTAGTGTCGGAAACAAGGTATGGTCTCTACTGCTTAATAATATTCGTTATATCTCACAAATAATAGTCAAATGAGCCTGAACCATCACACGAACAGCAAATAAAGAACAGTTTGGCCAACAAAAAGATCTCATGTCGACTCTGCAAAGGTGATCATTTCACCTCGAAGTGTCCTTATAAAGACACCCTTGGGATGCTTGATGGTGCAGGTGTGTCTTTTCAAATCTTTCTTCCAGTTCTGCAACTTCTCCATTCGATACGCGATTATTCTAGATACGCCTCCAGTCGGTGAAGATGATGCTCCACCTCCAGCCACAGATTTGCCTCCTGTTGGATCTTCCACAGGCAAATATGTACCCCCTTCCATGCGTGCTGGTGCTGGTGCCGGCCGTGGGGCTGGCGAAAGCATGTTCCGGTCACGGTTTGTAGCCAACTCAAAATTGCCTGCATCGCGCTGACTCTTATGTACAGGGAGGACTTGCCTACTCTACGTGTAACCAACGTATCAGAAGACACCACTGATAATGACCTCCGAGAACTCTTCAGCAATTTCGGACGTGTTGCACGTGTATATATCGGTAGGGATCGCGATACAGGCATTGGGAAAGGATACGCTTTTGTGAGCTTTGAGGATCGAGCTGTAGCACAAAGAGCCATGGAGAAAGTGCATGGCATGGGTAAACATTTGTTTTTCCCTTGCGTGTAGCAATGTCTGAACCCTGTCCCTTTTTTTATAGGTTACGATAACCTTATATTGAACTGCCAGTGGTCTCGTAAGTTTTAGAATGTGCTATATATTGCAGCTGCTGATGGTATGACCCCGCACAGAACCCAGAGAGCAGCGTCCAGGTGGGGCGTGATTGCCAATCTGAGGGTTCTGTTTACGTGTCGCACCTTGACAACATTGTAGCCATGTATATTTTAATTCAATGGGCTCAGGGTGTCGTTTTACTTCAAAACCTTAATATGGAAGACTCTATCATGGACAAGGTCAAGTTCGCGTTGATCTCTACTTGCTACCGGTACATGAATCCTTGCGAGCAGAAACAAATCCTTACCTAGCTCCTAATATTAGAAAAAAAAAGGTGAACTAATCCCTGGATGCTGCAGCCATCTGTGCAGATTCTTCTAGTTCCTTGAACGTCCCACTATGAAGACACATGTCGCGAAACACTTGGAAATTTACATCAGTCTTGAATCAGCAGACAGTCTGGTGAATAATTACCGCCGCCCTCTTTCTGGATGAGGTTGATAGGTGTATCAAATTCGACAATGTGACCGTTGTCGAGAACAATAAGCCGATCATACTAATTGGAGCGGATTTAATGACAAAGTGATCAAACCTTGTGTCAAGAAGACGTACATCGATTACGGTTCGAAGGCGGTGAGCAACTAGCATATCAAATTAGTGAAAGTCTTTAGGATCTCGTTCGGTCGAACATACCTGTGATTAAGAGCGAATTTTTGACTGCAGACCTGTTTCAGGAGGAACAGCTCCGGTTAACTACGGCGGCACTCACATTCTTCCCTAATCGTCTTCTGAATTTTGGCATCCGTTGCATAGTCAATTGAGCTGGTTGCTTCATCGAGAATGATAATAGAGCTCTGTCGAAGCAGAGCCCGCGCCATAGTAAGCAACTGACGTTGACCTTGGCTAAAATTAGATCCTCCAGAGGAAACCTGGGTATCTAAAGTGATTATGCCCTGTTTATCATCTTGTTGGGTGGCAGTTGGTGAACCTGTAGAAGAAGCAACGGTGTCATCTAGCTCCACATTGTGGATGGACGATGCGCGGGAGGCATCCCTAGATGACCGCTGGGAGGTATGAATACTCCCAGACAAAAGATGCACACGATACAGTGCATCCATGCATTCCTCATCGGTATAATCCCCAAAGGGATCAATATTCTCCCTTGAAAGTAATTGAGCAACTGATTTCTCCTCAAGACTTCTAGAATCACCTTATAGTGCCCGAAAATAGAACGGCATCTTGTGCGACGAATGTCTAGAAAGACTAGCTAAGTGTGAATCGAGAAAAACAATTAGGACTCACTATACGTGATCGTAAATCGTGTAGCCCTATTGTGGTAATATCGATACCGTCGATCTTAATAAAACCGCTCGAGGGATCGGTCTACAGACATCTGTCAATCCTTGGTAACAAAGAAATGGTTTGAAACTTACAAAGCGCAGGATGCTCATTGCCAATGTGGATTTGCCACTTCCTATGGAATGATCAGTCTGAAACCTAGTCACAGAATAGTCCTATGCACCTGTTCGTCCCAGAAGCCCGATACGCTCGCGAGCCTTCACGGTGAACGAAACACCATGAAGAACCGCAGGTAAGTCAGGAGCGTACCGCTGGGAGAGTTTAGCGTAAAAATAACAAGCTATTACAACATTCCTTACGATCACTAAATCTTCGACCACTATGAGAGAGTCATTGTCTGTGTTAGACGGCCAATATGCCGGAGGCCGATTGGATTCGATCAGAACGGGAGGTTCCTGGGGAAGTTCTAAATACTCTACAACTCTCTCGACGGAACTGTAGTTAAAATTAAGTATTGCGACAGGAATGACTGAACAACATTCCACTGACTTTAAGTCAAGTTCAAGCTGTGTCCAAAACCTGCAAAGAAACGGACAAGGTTTGAGCGAAACATATATAGAATGCTCTAGAAATACGAGATCACCTGCATGTCCAATAAACCTACAACATCGCATGAGTAATTGGGTTTCAAGCAAATAAGATGTCAAACCGAAGAAGTGAACCCCATTGCTGAAGTAATCGTTACACCAGCAAGACCTATTTCCCCATGAATAGACATTCAATAATCCATACATAGGCAGGCACTTACCGGCGTCAATGGCACCAGTGAGGGCGAGGAGTGTAGTAAACAGCACAGCAAGGCCTCCTAAAGCATCGTAGTGTAACAACAACCATCTGGAGATTATCTTGAGCAATTCGCCATGTGAGTCTCCAAGCAGGTTACACGCACCGATTAGTCATCCAAAAAGCTTAGGGATTGGTGGTCGATCAGTGAAGAATCCACAGTCGGTCTGTTAATACGCTCACAATACCACATCTCCAAACAATATAAGCAGGGATACATTGTATTCTCGAGAAACTTACGCACCTTTGTTGTAACATCTATTTTACCGTGTAGATTGTCTAGGAACCGTCTCTCAGACGAAAACGCCCTTACTGTAACCTGTCAAACCTTGAACATTAGCACTTGCGGTGAGTACAGCAAGAAGACACCGACGATGCCAGAGAGCATTTCAGAGAAGTTCGAGAAAATGGGAGAGCGTGTGTTAGATTCCATACGTCGCAGGTCTCGGCCAGTGTTTCTTGTTCGTAGCAATTGGTCAGCACATAGAAGGACACCTATAAAGCACTCACAGATAACCAATGGCAAGGCGATAATAAATATATCCAATAACTACAGCTGGGAAAATGAACAGCGGCGAAAAGAAAACTACAGTCACTACTGAGGCAAAAAAGGATGCCATGGAGGAATTGACAGCCTGAAGCGACGAGCCGAGAGAACTATCAACGGTTTCAATATCCTTGCTGAAACGGTTCAACATCCGTCCTGAAAGAAGGAATGAGTTGATATCGTTCTAAGAAAATTAAAACATGCTACCTGTCGGTGTAGAATCGTGCCAACGCATCGTTGCACGTACCACAGCAAACAATAGTTGCTTGAACATCAGTTTAGATGCTCGGATACCACCGGAATATTGGACAGAGACATTTATAATACTGATCGCGGCAGCACCGAAGGTTATAGAGGCATAAATTGCGACATAAAACAATGGATGGTCGTTCGCAGGTGGAAGGCTTCTGGAAGTGAAATTGTTCGCCGGCAAGAAATTTTGGGTATTACTGATGACATATGCTGAGGATTGTATCCGAATGTCACCTTCCCAGTCGGACAGAGAGGGTGAATAAAATAGGTGTGTTTCGGCATTGGGCTGGCCGTAGGCCTGGAATAATCAATCAGAAGACGCAGTGAATAAAACATTTAGTTCTTACTTCTCCCCATTGCCTAATCCACAACTTCTCTGTAACACCTAGTAGCTGGTGCATACAAATGAAGAGCATGAGAATGGCCCAGGTCCAATAGGAGGACGCCTTCATGTACGTTTTGTATATGCGCCACTTGACACTTCCTGTTTCTCTAGCCTCGTCTTTGACTAGCTGGCGTGGCCTTTTAGATTTATCGGCACCCTGTGTATCTGCGGGATTTTCGGGTGGAATTTCGCGGGCCTGGAGGTTATGTTCAAGAGATGAATCTTTGGTGATTGCGTCCAATATGCCTTGCTTGCGTAACTCCTCAGTGGTCCCTTGAACGTCAATGCGCCCATCAAGCATGCGGACCAAATAATAGGCCCCTGGTAGTACAAGTTCCACATTGTGCGTAACCAAGACCTAGTATTTTACCTTAGCTTAAAAACTACGAAACCACTATTGTTACTCACCACAGTTCGATTGGCAAGAAGAGGTCCCTTCAACAACCGTTCGTAAAGAAACAATGCAGTGTGGCTGTCCTATTTATATCTTAGTGCTTGCCCCACCAAATAGCAAATACTGAGCATACAACGGCACTCAGAGGGTCATCAAGAAGCACGCATCTGCTCCGTGCATAAACTGCTCTCGCAAGCGCGACACGGGCTTTCTGTCCACCAGAGAGCGAGATGCCTCGTGAACCGACCTCTGTCAAATCTCCATCCTCAAAAATCGCCAAATCAGGATTCAGCGCGCAACTTTCCAATACGGTTTCATATCGTTCCTCGTCATAAGGAGTCCCAAAAAGGATGTTCTCACGTATTGACTGATGTTGCAAAAAGGGTGCCTGTGCCGCGTATGATAAACCCGCGAGCCCATACTCGTCGACATGGCTAGGATGTTTAGGGAGGAGTATTTTCCCATTTCCCGTTGACATGGTCATTTCTCCGAGGAGAGCCATCTACGAGAGTCAGGGTGATGAAATAGTAAGGTAAATATCGACAACTCACCAGTAATGCACTTTTCCCAGATGCGGCTATAACGCTAGTAAGCTCTGTATGTGTATAAAAATAAGTTATACGTACTTGGCCCTGTGACTAATGTCAACTGCCTGTCCGGGAACACAACATTGATGTCTCTCAGCTCGAACATGCGGTCTTCGACGCCTTCGTTTCGGATCGAATTGCTGTCATCTGGGACCGGCTCCGACTCGGTGATTGATGAGGCTGTGGATTTGGGTAAAGTCTCTTGAGGCGAAGATGTGCTTTTGGACTTGTCATCTTCAACGACATTCCACTTAAAAGAGGCGTGTTGGATGCCCAATCGACTGTCTTCGGCAGAGCGGACTAAAGTGACTTGCTTCAGGCTCGAAACTTCATCCGAGACCTCATCCTCCGAAAGAAATGTGGCAATACGGTCAAGAGCCACGCCAGTCTTGACGAAAGAGTTATGTCAGTGGATGTGAGAGAACACTACAGAAATAGCCAGACTTGTATTATCTGAACAATCCACGAAGGAATGACATTAAGTGGTGCCCTACAGATGTATTAGTTTATCACACTATACATCCACCAAGTGACAAAGACGTACCGTAGCATGTTAAAGAGCGCGATTGCCTATTAAAGGTATCAGTAAAATCGCATATAAGTATGCAGAATTCAATGACCGTGAAAGCCACTGATATTGTCAGCTCATGTCCAGTTATTATGAAAGTGAAAAAGGAAACGACGGATACTAAGATAGGTGCCGATGTCCATAGCGCTGAGAACATAATGGCATTGATTCGAGCTTATGCACCATTAGCCAATGGCACCACACACGTCCAATTGATTGACATACCTTTCACGAGCCAACCAAGTTCAAACTTTCGCGCATCAAGGACCCTGTCTGTCCAGCGATTCTCCCATGCATAAAATTTCACAAGTTTGACCTGGATAGCTAAATCAATTTGCATTTCCATGGCATATCATATACAAGATTAAATGTCATACGCACCGCATTGAGTAGTTCATTGACGATATTCATCCTTTTGTCTCTGGCAGCAAGTACCCCCTTGTGTATACTGATGGACTGTTCCAAATAAAATCAGCAAATACCGAGAAAGAACAATGTCTACTCACACGTCTCGCCAGCAATGAGTTCAATGGGGACACCACAATCAAGCAGAGAAAACCCGCAAATGCAGAAAGGCCAAGGAGTCTGAAGGAATACAATCATGAAGATCAACTTGGCCACATCAAGCGATATGACTTACTGATACAAAAAAACAGATGCTATGATAATTTCGAAGGGCGCTCCCTAAATTACTCGGGATATCACAGCTGTATGCGGCTAAGTGACACAATGGAGAAAACTCACGTATATAAAGTACGCTCCGCCAACCATATTCGAGACACGATTCGCGTCACCACTCATAAGCTGAACAATTTTGCCTACGTCCGCTCCTTGTGTGTTTTTTGTATCGCCCCTTTCCTCTTTGCTCTCTGACTTCTTACTCTTGTTGGAATTATCCCTGGTGCGTTCCTGTGTCGAATCTGCAGAAGTGCTTTTGTTGTCATTCTTCCGCTGTTCTACATCCTTCTTGTCGATGACGCCAGAATAATCTTTTCGAACTAGTGCTTTGGCGTAAATGCTCGCCATGAGTTCGCTGCGGATTCGTGTCGAAGCTCGTCGTCCGTGCCAAAGATGGAGAACATCAGCTTCAGCCTTGCAAAGAAGGGAGAGGAACGCAAGGAACGCATAAATATATCCGCGAGCTCTGGCTTCGGGATTGTTTTGATTAACTGGGCTGAGAGAATCGAGGATGCGTCTGTGATGGATGGATATACATAAAATATCAACGAAAAGGATCTTTGAATAGCGGCGAGAGACCAAATAAACTTGACTAACTTGAGGAAGAATGGACTGGCATAATTGAAGGTTACACTAACAAACGTCAGAACGAAATCGATACTTCCCGTTTATAGGATCGACGAAGAGAGTTAGTCCTGGCGTCATAAACCAAGATTTGAATAGCCCTACATAAGATCGAGCACATTCGAGGCCCAAAGGCGGCGAAGGAGAGTTTTGCGACTATGTGAGAGATAATTTAAATATTGCATAACAATGCTTGGTGA
>QLPI01059622.1:0-10760 GCA_003314275.1 Chroogomphus rutilus
TTGGTCTGCACTGCTGAATTACTGGACTCTCAGTATGTATACTTGACAGTGCAAGAGTACTCTTTTGATGAGCTTGTCATCATTGAGGCCATGAGCATTATCACTTTAAGTGTCATCATCAGATGGGCCATTATCGTTACCATCAGATGGTGGAGGAGTGTCTTATCCTCTAGCTCTGCTAGGAGGAACTTCTTTAGTGTTGAGGGTATGGAGGGATCTGACATCCTCTGGTTGTTCTGAGAGCCATTGTCATTCCAAGATATTGGTTTATAGAGGATCCTAAAATGACAGATTACCTTATGGCATGTGTACTGGCATGAGTGGTCATTGTAGATATATTAATAACAAGATCAGGAGTATGAGTCAGAATATACTGTTAAGAACATAAGCAGCGAGGATCTTAATTCTATCTCGGTAAGGTTGTAACCTCATAGAGGTTTGGAGTAGGGCTTGGCCTCAGCTTATGTGCTGCATCCTCCAGATCTTATCATATCCCTAACTTTGGACAGAGGTTTCAGAGTGGAGCAAGGTTCACCTTAGCCAAATCACAAGTCAATATTCTGACTACTGAACTACTAATTTACATACATATTATATACTAGTATGTATTTCAAATTCCAGTAGAGTTTAGCAACCGAGAACAAGGGGAGTCACAAATGGGGAGAAGATCTCTGATTGAAAGAACAAGAGAATGGAAGTACAAGGGGCTGAGCGAACTTTGTAACTAAGCTGCTACAGGATCTGAATGGGATCTTGAGTAGGATCTTGATGTGCTTTTATTTCAGAAAATAGAGAGTGGGGTTGAGTCGAATGGGTAAAATGAAGGAACAGAAATTAAAAGGCATTTAATAGTAAGGTTCAGTGAAGTTATGACTGGTGAATGGTGGGCACAATGTCTGATCAGAGGGCATGGTTTCTAATCAGAGGCCTGAAGATTGGTGGCATAGGTTCAATAGACAAAGGGTAGGTGGATGGGCAGGATTGGCTAAGAATAGAAATGCAACTATGTGTAGTGAGCAGGGTTAGCCTGAAAGGAGAATGCATCCATGTGCTTTGAGCCAGAGATGAGGGCAGATATTATTATTAAGGATTTGATATTCAGCCCAAACATCTCTTCTCCTTATCCCTGGCAACCAGGACTTGATGGTATTGGAGAGAGGATATGGGTTCTATTCATTATTATCTCTGATATCTGCCTTTGATAGGAGTTTGAATTTGCCATCGTATTTCGCAGTTGTGTGACTCTTTGACCTCTGATCTTTTCCAAGAGACTGAGGTATGAGTTCAAGTTTATTCTTATATTTCATACAATTGTTAATTATTCTTTTAGATAGTATTTTAGGTAGCTAACTACTTCTAATATGAGCTCTTTTCCAAGAGACTGAGATAGTATTTCAGCTCTTATATTTTTACAGATATGACTTTGGCAAGGTCATAACAGCTTCTGAAACCTTTCCCATAATAATATGACTAACTCTAGTCAGTTGTAACATGATAAGGGTGCTAGACCTCTTTGGACCTCCTAGATTTCTCTTGAAATGTTCTTGTTTCCTCAAAATGTCCTAGACTATTTCCAGATCTTCCCAGCCATGTTTTACCTCCTCCCTGATTAGAACAACATTGATCCCTTTGTTCAACTACAAGTAGAAAACTTGTTAATATCATTATTTCTTGTTCCCTTTTAGTCTTCTCCTTGTCTATATGTAAATAATAGGCTTTTGTAAACACTTCAAACCAGTCCTTAGTTCTCCTAACACTCACCCTTGTTCTCCACATAATCTCACTTGATCTCTGCTCCTGTTTCCCTTTCTATCCACCCCTTTGTAACCTTACCATCTTGTAACATAAAGGGACTCTAAGCATACTTATACCTCAGACCTCATGTAATCTCCCTAGTGCAACTATTGAATTATCATTTCCCCTCTTCTAACCTCCATAAATTCTTTTCCAACATTAGGGACAAGACAATCTGAGATGGCATATCATATAAGTTGAAGCCAAGTTCTTCTGACTCTGTTATCTGTGTTTCTTGTGTAATTCAACTCCATGACTGGACTCTACTGGAACCATCTGGACCTAACAAAAGAGGGTAGGGTTAAAAGTTTAAGTGCTTTAGACTATTAATTCTATACTAGTTTAGGTTTTATTTCCACTAGTCTAATGTTTTTCTGGTTTAATTCTTATACCCCTATATTCCAGTCATTACAGCAAGAGACCATCATTCTCATCACATCTAGATAGATGACTCATATATTGTCCAAACAAAACAAGCAAGGAAATAAATATTAGTCAAGAGCGGAGCAGAACAGTGGCAGGCATCAAGAAAAACCGGCGAGGAAAAGGTACATGAGGATAAAAAGAAATGCACTACAAAAGGTTTGGGTTTACATGACTAGCGCAATTGGCGATGTCAACGAGACCAGAAGAAGGGAAACATAAAGGATAAAACAATAAACGCTGTTATGGGTCTTGTGGGGTATATGGAATATGGTCCCCAGAGGACCGTGATGTTGATACAATGACCTTTTGGCTCTCTCAATGTCACGCATAAGTGTTAGTAGGCTCCTTAGATAAGACTGGTGTTCCACCATATAGAGAAACTCACCAGATGATATTACAAACTCCTCGCAAGACCCAGCGCTCTCGCACCAGCGCCGACGTCGCCCGGCCAGCCTCGAAAAGTTTCTGCACTGCTAGGGAGCCGGTACCCACTGTGATCTTCGAGGGCACTTGTGGAGACAGGCCATGACTTCTTTCTTGCCCAAACAGAAATGAATAGAATACGTTTAAGCTTCTTGTTATAAAAGAACCAATGAGATGACCATAGTAATGGCGTTCGAGGGCGTCTGTGGCGGCAAGAAGGGATGTGACGGGGGCGTGATCGTTCCGGTGAGTTGAGCGCAGAATCGTCAGAAGAATTCGTTCGTTTTCTAGGCGGGTCATGAATCCAACGGGACTTTCGGGGCGACATTGATGTTGCTTCAGGCTGGGTTTCCTCATCAAAGGTGAAAGTGTAATCATCCTCTGGCTCTGATTGGTATGCTAGGTCATCAAAATCGTACTCATCGTCAGAAAACTCGGGCTCCTCGTCACTTTCCGGTTCATCATCATCTGAATCTCCCGCGTGAGGATCCGAGTTGATATCTGGCGAGTAGGAGAAAACTTCGGATTCGGGAAGTTTGATAACGTCGTCTAGGAGTTTGTACAGTGTTGGATGAGTGCCTGACATGATGGCTGGCGGAGAGGTGTCGGCGTTAGAGAAGGGGTTTGGAGGGGACGAAGATGTAGGGACGGAAGAAGGGAAGAAAGGAGATGAAGAAGTGGATGGTTCTGGGTCGGGAGGAGGTGGATAGGAGGCATAACTGCGTGGGGGAGAGACACCAAGGCTGTTAGGAGGTGCACGAAGAGAGATGAGAGTAGTGGAGAGAGCATTTAAGATGTGTGCGCCCGAGGGCTCCCGCACGAACGAATCCGGACGAAGAGTCGAAAAGGAATGATCCGGGAAGGCTACGTTGAGAGTGGCGATTAGAAGATATAGCGTCTTTCTCGCTGTCGGGTGTGCAAGGTGACCAAAGGGAGTGAGATCGTCCTGCGGGCTGGCATTGGAAGGAAGGGAGCGGGGAGATGCTATGTCCTCGAGATACGAGTGTTCAAGAGACGCGAACAGCTTCTTCTCTTTGTTGATGGACTTGCATGAATAAGCCTCTATGCGTGTGTGGACGGTACATTCTGCTGAATGATGGTGTAGACTGCGTGAGAGGGAAGCAAGTTCAGGAATTTCCATATACTTCATGATTGGTGGTGATGATTGTTCAAACCGTCATTTGAGATAGGATAGGAGCGAAACCATTGCCGGGGAGTTCAAGCTGAGACCCAACCCC
The DNA here is from genome assembly GCA_003314275.1 of Chroogomphus rutilus. Lineage (NCBI taxonomy): Eukaryota > Fungi > Basidiomycota > Agaricomycetes > Boletales > Gomphidiaceae > Chroogomphus > Chroogomphus rutilus. The sequence goes on from QLPI01059622.1 coordinate 3,882, forward strand.
AGCCTCGGCAGCCAGCATCACGCCGTCTGGACTCATTGTGAGACTACGAGCCTCGAGCGTGCAGCAGTCAAACGGATGTCGACCATAAGCCGAGAGTCCGAGGCAAACGTGCGCATTATTATCGCAGAACAGGAACAAGGAACCAGGCGCACTTGACTTAGGTGTTCAATTTGAGGTCTCGTTGAAGGCACGATGTCTGTCATGGCCATCGACCTAGTTCAAAGAATACAGGATGAGTCACTCGTGTATTGATTCGACGACGTAATGTTTGAGTCATTAAATTTCCGTGTGTTCCCCCTCCCGTGTCTTCCTACTTTCCATCGATTGTCGGTATCAAGAATCTCTAATAATTTAACAATACAGTCCCCTAACCTCTTCCAGCTGAGCTTGTCCAGTGTCAACTCAACCGATGCATCACTCAGTAAAACAGAAGGCCTGGTACAAGGTTTTCGTTTGACTGGAGTACGTTAGATACGTGGGAAATCTGCTGGCCTTCCTATTTGCTTTCGTGTTGTGCTGGACCCACCGACTCGGAGCTGCTTGGTGGTACCTGCTGTCTTCTAACTATGGGCCACACTGAGGAACCCAGCAAGCATGCATACTCCTCCACACAAGCAGAGAAGGGCGATTTCTAGAACAGTGAGAATGACTCTCGGGTCACGGTCTTAAGGGCACCCTTGTTGGAGTCAGGGAATGCAGTTGACTCACTGGGAGTAGCCCCACTTCAGCGCTTCGGAGTCTAGGATACCAGTTTGATATCTGACTGCGGGATGCACAGTGTCGTCGTGTAGAATAGTAGTGGTAAAAGGGTATAAGCCACAAATTCTCCATGACTTCAACATCCCCGTGAAAAGTGTATCTATGAGTCAGCTCCACAGTAACCATGAGAACTCTCGTGGACTCGGAAACTTTACATCTGGAAAAAATAAGTCCTCTATGGCTCATTCCAACTTCTGGCTCATTAGCTGTACCGGCACTGCCTCTGGAAACAGAGTCCCGGTGTCGCATTTAATTGGCAGGTTGATACACCTGAGCGCCACTTCCCCGAAGTGCGGAGGCACCAGATATAAACGATTAAGCGACGATGACCCGATCCCCGGAGCCAAATGCGCGACAAACACAAAACCAGGTGATTAAAGATTCTGTTGTAAAGGAGGGTTAATGACCTTGGATGACTGCGCTGGATGTTTGTTATGACCGAACAGGACTCTTACTTGCTTAAATCTTCTGGGGTCAAATGGGTAAACCAAATATTGAATCAGTGAATCGGTATAATTGGTAGTAAGAGTCGCGCGAAATTTGAACCGGGTTTCTTCTATGGCACAACGTGTCTACATCGTGGCATGTTGCGATTTCTTAAACAAATAGGAGGCCAACAGTGGTAACAGCGGTAGCGCCAAGCACAGCATAACCCGTAGCATACGCTCCTTTCACACTCAAAACTGGTCGGCTATAGCTCAGAGATGGCCAGTAACGGAAAAGTTGAAATTGTGCGTACATTTACCTGTATCCCAGAGCAGGTGTCTTACACCATTCCAACTGTGGAAGGCAAATGGCCCAGCGAGAAGAACCTTGCCGGTGTATTTTGCCCATTCAGGTAAGGAATGGACAAGATCAACAAGCTGTGTCCCATCAAAAGGCATCCCGACAGCAGGCAAGATGAGATAGCTCAGAGAGAAGCCATACAGCACTGTGGGAACGCAGGTTGCCGATTTCGGACAGTATATTATGGACTACATTAGGACTCACAGATACTAAGAGCGCTACCTGTGACGCGATTGGCGATGCTGCCCAGCCAAGTGAGCTGCGGCTGATAGATAGTGAAGTGAGGACTGGAAGGCCGACGGAGACGCTGGCTGTTGAGAATCTCTTGAGATGCAGAAGATGGGAGGGATTGCGTTTGGACGGCTCTGATAAGATTTATTAGAAATAGTAATGATTCAACTATAACTCAAAGGCACCTGGGATATGACTTAGGAGCGACATTTCGAAGTAAAGCTTGGTATTGGGAAGCAGCTAAAAAAACATGGGGTTAAAAGAACTATTTCAAGGTTGTAAGAGGTGCAGACCTGTCCTTGTGAGAGGAAGAGCGCGTGTTCTCATCATAGTTGAAGCCTGAGCTCAAACTAAACCGGTAGCGCGGCGACCTCCGACGAGACCAGAGTGTTGGCTTATCACCTCCCAATTCTCCCTGTATTTGGACATTCTCCACGTGAGTGCATGATTGAGTTCATTGCGCCATAGGAAGTTCTGTTTAGGAGCCAAGATACACAACGCACATGAGCTGTGCGACCATGGCTATCAAGTTCAAGCACTTCGGCGGACATGCGGCCAAATGCATCCCTGTGTCTTCATTAGGTATACATTGTAGCACATACCCTACCAAGCTTAAGCACCAGAGCCATGTCCGGGACACGGCAAAGGGTCCTTCTAATCTTCCCGCGCGTCACGGAACTGGAACAGCGACGGATTCTCACCGGTTAATATTATCAGATTTCGCAAGTTTTGATCAGCATCTCGGCGTGGACGATTCTTTCAAAAACGTCGCTTTCGGGACGCGTACAAATAACTGCTTGTTTGCTGGTGTTTTAAAACAGCCTCACAGGTTTCCATTCTGGCTTCAGATAGTTTCCCCCTTCTACTAGTGGTAGGGCCCCACTGGTCTCAAGGTCACAATGTCAGATGACCACGTTCACGACTTACAAGTCTCTCCTCCCCAGCTTGAGTCCACTAGTCAACATGTCGATCCAGAAAGCAATTTGGACAGTTCGAGTGGCAATCCCCCTGATGGAGGTAGAGGCTGGATTGTAGTTATGGGAAGTGCCCTCGCCCTATTCTCTGCCACAGGAATCATCAATGCCTATGTCAGTTTAACATCAAATATGTCATTTTTCTTCATTGAAACATGGTCCAGGGTTTCTTTCAAGCATTTTATACAGATGTTCAGCTCTCAAATTCTTCCTCCACTACGATTTCTCTCATTGGTGCTGTCCAAATCTGCTTGGTATACGCCGGTGGTCCTATCATGGGTAAAATATTCGATGCCCACGGCCTGAGCGTAGGCTGAGCCACCTGGTATCCTGCATTTCGCTAACTGGAACAACTGACAGGTCTTACTCCCGTTAGGAAGCTTTTTCGTGGTGCTTTCTCTCATGCTTGTGTCTGTTTGCCAGCGGGACCGTCCGTATCAGTTCTTTCTTGTCCAAGGGGTCCTTTCCGGAACCGGAAGTTGCATGATGTGGCTCCTCGGTTTTCTTTATTTCATTCTCGATCCCTGACCCTTTGTACCAGATTCACTCCCTCAGTTGCCGTTGTAGGCCATTGGTTCAAGCGCCGAAGGGGATATGCTTTTGGTATTATCATCGCTGGATCTTCCTTGGGGGGGGTGGTTTATCCTATTATGCTGCGACAGCTGCAACATGAATTTGGGTTCCATTGGGCTGTCCGAATTTCAGGTTTCGTAACATTGGCTTGTCTCATTGTGGCTGGATTGACCGTCAAAACGCGACTACCTACCAACAACAAGAATGTCGTCACGGTCTCCCAGTTCTTTGATCTACATGGATTTTATGATGTTCGTTATACCCTGACAACTGTCTCGTCTTGTTTGTGCGTTTGAAATCGAGTGACATCAGCGCTACCTGAACCAAGTGTCTTTCTCCAGATACTTCTACGCCCTGTTCATTCCGTATTTTTATATAGAAGAATATGCTGAATTCAATGGTGTTTCCACCAGTCTTTCGCCTTACCTTCTTGCTATCATCAACGGCTGCGGTATACCTGCCCGAATCATACCAGGCTTTCTTGGGGACCGCTTTGGAGTGTAGGAGATGATGTTGGAAATACCTCTACCGTGTATGCTCATACGTTGTTCATTAGACTTCAAGTCCTTGTCCCATCGACGGTAATTTCAGGTGGTATTGTGTTAGCTCTTTGGCTGCCATCCAGAGGACCTGTTCCTATCATCCTGTTCAGCGCATTATATGGCGTCTTCTCAAGTGCTCCACTGTCTTTTAACTTGATCTTGCAATCCAATAACATTTGCCAGGTTCCTTTGTCTCCATGTTACCTGCGTACATTGCTACCATCACACCGGTGGAAAAATTTGGAGCTAGATTAGGTATATTCTGAGCAAACTATTTACTACCTTAGCTGATCGACTTCAGGAACGTTATATTTTTTTGTGGCCATTGCCTCCCTAGTAGGGACACCCACCGCAGGAGCCTTTGTTCAGTCTTCTTTTACCCAGAAACGATTCGAACACCTTATCATATTCACGGGAGTTCTTATCCTTTCCTCCGCAACCCTCATTGGGTTGGCGCACTTCATCTCTATTCGCAAGGAACGCGATGATACAATACAGAATGACGGACCCGCCGACTCTCGTGTGTGAGCATGTACAACTTGGAACGATCAGATGCACTAATTTCCTTTGCAGGGCCGTGCAAGAGACTTTGTCTGAGAAAACAGCACCAGATCACCACCGCAGAACGTGGGGAGAAGTCGTAAATTAGAGTGTAAGAATTAATGATGATGCTATTCTTTACTAGCTGTACACTTTACTATTGAGACGTTTTTCGAACCGATGCAGACGAATTCACCCTTACCACCTCCCCTTCGTTACTCCCAAGTTCCCAAGTGTTATTTGATGAACAGGGAGACAATGCAAGAGACATGTAGCTGAATTACTCGTAATTTCAACTCGCAGCTTTATTCACCCAGATCAAGGCACACTCTCTTCATAGAGCAGAGTCCGTATCAAGTCAGAATTTCTGTGGCCAAGATAAGACCGATCTTGGAAACGTTATCCAGAATCATCAAATATTCCTGGTTAATGGATGTCTTCCCTTCCATCTGACACCAATAATGCATGCTGATAACCGCACCCGCTCCTCACAGGTGCACTCACGATAGACATCACGGCACAACGGTTTCTTCAATGGAAATTCACTCACTAGTTGACATGTGACAGAACTACACGTAGGGTTACTAAATACTTTAGTTAATTCAGCAGTCAAGGTCTTAATGAGAGGGGGTCAAAAGTATGAGTAATTCAGTACAAATATAATCACAGGCTCTCAGGCTACTTTGGTCAAAACAAGATGTTGTCCCTCATCTACTGAGAATATACTTGGGCTGGGCTACAAACTTTGGTCATCACATTTTGCAATTCCTGCAACAGATGTACATATATGCTCCAAATCTCAATCTCACTGCCTGTACAAATTTCTTAAGCAACTCCTGATTCCTAAATGATCATGGGACTATATTGGATTTCTTCAAACAACACCCTCTATCCTTGGGATTCACATCCATTCTGGTAGTAGTATGTGAACTCTCTAAGCTGTCAAAGTATGATTCACTGAGCTCAGTTCACTCAATTGTACCAGCTGAATGTCTCCCATATAATTCCAAGTACAGTGATCAAGTCAAATATTCACAAGGCACTCAGTACATTGGTCTCAACTTGGTACATTCAGTTCATACATTTGGTTCATCACATCTCTTATACTACTTTGCTTTACTTATTCTTTTGTGTTTGTTTTGCTTTGCTTTGGTATACCTTGGTTATACATGGGCATGTATACACATTCTCCATGTCTCTTTATTTTAGTTTATGTACATGTCTTATGCTACCCTGTTCCATACTATGGTCATCTATCCCCATCTCCTTTTACTGTATAGGCAGCACAACATCCTGTATGTATTCTTTGTTCAGAATATCAACTTAAGTTATGCATACATACATCTCCTCTACATCAGCATCTATGTTTGGTACTAAGACTTTCAGTTCTCTCCAGAATACCATCCAAAATCCAGTGGCAGAAGGGGTAGGAGGGTACAATACAAGAACATTGAAGCCAAGCCACATCTGTCTCAGCTTTGCATGAAGCCAAATCTACCTGCATTAGTTAAAGGTATTATTACTATAGTGTCCTTAACCCAACCTTTAGCAGTATATTCTGAACCAATCTCTTAGCCTTTTATTTCTTATTAGTATGCCTCCCTGTACCAGAGGAGTGGCCCATGCTGGACCAGCCAGCTCACTCCCACAGTTTTACAGTGAAGAGCATGTGATTCTTCTAGCACCCCATCCTTTCATTTTAGGTATAGTCTGCAACCCATGGAACTTCATCCTCTTGGCTCCCCCTTGCAGGCCTCTTATATCAAGGAAGTAGGAGATAAAGAAGTAGAATATAAGTACCAGGGCAACAATGATCAAGAAGTCAATCCAGTGGAAACAAACTCAGTTCATCATGACCAAGGAAGAATGCTAAAGGTAAAGGACTCCTTCTAGAACTGGCAGAGTCACAGGTGCAGGCAGCACCTCTGGTACAGCCAGTACCCCTGATACTAATGTGACTGAGGAGATACAAATCATCTACGGTGATTATATACCATGGCAAATATGGAACAGTGTGGAATGGGACAATAAGGTAAAAGGTATGTGGGAGTGGAACTTGTGGAATGCAACACAATGACATATAATTGATGAGTACCTACAGATTTCAACACTCCCCCTCACTGAGGTTGGGAGGTACTTGAAAGACATATCTTTTGCATTGACATGTTTGCAGGTATAGTAGAACTGAACATCAATATGCTTCAACCTAACATGGAAGCTAGGGTCCTTTGTAAGAGCAATTGATCCCAGGTTGTCGCTATATAGGGTGGTGGTGTCTTGTTGGTAACCTAGCATGGCAAGCAAACAGCATAGCCACATGGCTTCTTTAGTAGCATGGCAGCTTGCAATGTACTCAACCTTGCAGCTCAATGTGGTAACAATGACCTGTCACTTTGAACTCCAAGAAATGGCACCTGTGCCGAGAGTGAATATGTATCCTGAAGTGGACCTCTGGGTATCTGTGCAACCAGCAT
>QLPI01059655.1:0-12987 GCA_003314275.1 Chroogomphus rutilus
TCTTTATACTACTTTCAAATCTACTAGGAGTCGACTAGATTCCTATAATAGATTAAGAAAGCCGAGGATCGTGAAAAGTGAGAACTGTCAGGCCTTGGTAACACCAAAGGTACGGTCGGGAACTGGCCAAGTCCTGCAGGCCAGTCGGGGTGGCTTGGCTTCAATGTGCTCATGCATTGCACCCTGCCTCCTGTGTATGCCACTAACTTGTAACGGAAGAGATGCTCGAGAGGATGCCGAGGGTATCGGCCTGAGTGGGGACTTCTGAACGGAGGGAGGAGAGCAGGAAGGCGTAAACCTAGTTGATACTCAGACTGAGGAACTATGTACATGCATTCACTACTTATATAGGCTAAAAGGCAGAATGTGGAATAAGGGTGGCATAAGACATGGAGAAAAGAATAAGGTATAGAGACCATGTGGAGGTATTGTCCACAGCGATCTGGAATAGAACAATATGAGAGTAAGACAATGAAATATGACCGATAATAAACAAGTAAGATTGTGAGGAAAAAATAGAACAATAGAGGGTGGCCGAATATAAAACAATAGGGCTGCGACCGAGTGACAACAAATAGTGAATGTCCCGAGGGTAAACGGGCAAGGGGAAGGACAGGGAGTAGAAGAATAATAAAGAATAGGAGGGTGGGTAGGGATAATGAACCAAATGATGAACCGAGTGTACCGAGCCAAGAACACGCACTGGTAAAGGATGATATGGGTAAGGGTCGGTCGGTCGGTACTGCCGAGTAAATCAGAGCATGGTATCATGGTCGTGACAGTCTACACTTTTATTGTTCTATTTTAGATCATGGTGGAAAATACTTCCACATGGTCTCCATACCTTATTCTTTTCTTCATGTCTTATGCCACCCTTATTCCACATTCTGCTTCTTAACCTATATAAGTAGCGAATGCATGTACATAGTTCTTCAGTCTGAGTATCAACTAGGTTTACGCCTTCCTGCTCTCCTTCCCTCTGTCTAGAGTCCTTTACTTGGGCCAATACTCTCAGCATCCTCCCGAGCATCTCTTCTATTCCAAATCAGTGGCACCCATAGAAAGTAGGGTGCAATGCACGAGCATGTTGAAGCCAAGCCACTACAACTGGCCTGCAAGACTTGGCTGGTTCCCACCCGCACCTTTGGCATTACCGAAGCCTGACAAGTGCCCATGTGGAGGTAAAGGTGATCACATGGGGTGTTATGGCTCGTGCCCCCAGTAAACCCATGTTAATTCCTGCTAACCATCCCCACCCTTTCCGGGATTTTTCCAACCGTAAAATCTGAAATGACTACCTTCCCACAATTCCATCATAACAATCCACAGTTTCAGCCATACTGACCTCCCTATAATTCCATAGTCAAGGTTCTGCTCCTTTAATAGGCGACATGCGAGATCACGTGTACCTTACTCCCTTGTTCTCTCTTTTCTCTTGACCCCTTGTATTCCCTTCTCCCCCTTGTCTTTTAATTGGCAATAGATAATACAAGGAGTAGTTATATGTATATAACCCCCCAGTCAACTGGACTATTCACCAGTATAAATATCGACTTAATTTGCACCCTAAGTTCTGATTCAGTTCCAGCACTTTTCCAACTTAGTCCTTTTGCTTTTTCCGACTTTCCGAAATTAGAGACAGACAATTGAGGAAGGCACAACACATAAGTTGAAGCCAAGTCCCTCTGACTTCGAACACCTGAACGACTAGTCGTACAAACTTAATACTGCAATCAACCTTTACCCTAAGTCTCCGGCACTTCCTGTCCTTTCTGTCCCATCTGTGAATCCAACCCTCGACCCCCTACGACTCTGGAATCTCGACCCCCTCCACGGAACACTTCGGAACCTATGGAACCCTTCTGGAAGTATTTGTTAGGAACCGTATGCCGGCATGCCTGACTATTCATTTCAGCCCACTCAGCCCAACAATGCCTCACTCACCTATTCAACTATACGCCCTCAGCCCACAGACTATATGCACCTCATGTATTGGTCTTGGCATCACATGCTCCTGTCAATCCATTCATTCCATTTACATCACACTCCATATGCTCGCAATTCCATTCTGTCTTCATTTATGTTAATATCCTTTCATTTATGTTCCGCTCCACTTTCATTTATTTGCAATTTGATTCAGTCTCTTATATCTGATTTGCTATTACATTCCTTAGGGTAACTCCATTGGGAATCAGGTGACATGTCACCCCCAATGTCACAGACGAGATCAATTATTGGGACGTAGTATTTCCATTCTCGCTTTTCACGATCCTCGGTTTTCTTAATCTATTATAGGAATCTAGTCGACTCCTAGTAGATTTGAAAGTAGTATAAAGATCTTGTACATTCAGTAGTTCAGTCCTCAGTCAGATAATCGACTTTGATTGTCGACTAAGCTAATTCTCTGTCTCGCCTTTCTGAAATTAGGGACCAGTGCGATCTGGTGGGCACAATACACAAGTTGAAGCCGTTCCCTGTCCCGAACCTCGCCATTGTTTATCTTTGGGAGATATTATGTTTATTACGATTACGTCATTCCTTCACATTGTAACAGTATTTTCTTAAGCGCCTGACACGTGGATTTAACATGGGGTCACATGTGATCACATAGCTATAGTAGAAGTCAAGTGTAGAGGAGTTGAATAGGATAACATGGCATCTAACACTGCCAATTACTGTTAAGAATGTGAGTGGCAAGGTTCTTAAGTTATACCTCGGCGAGGTTGTCACAGAGGTTCAGAGTAGGGCTTGGCTTCAGCTTATGTGCTGTACCATCCAGATCTTGTCACATCCCTAACTTTAGACAGAGGTTTCAGAGTGGAGTGAGGTTCACCTTGGTCAAATTCTAAGTCGATATTCTGACTACTGAACTACTAGTTTACATACATATTATATACTAATACATATTTCAAATTCCAGTAGAGCTTAGCAACTGAGAACAAGGGGAGTTACAAATGGGGAGAAGATCTCCAATTGAAAGAACAAAGGAATGAAAGTACAAGGGGCTTAGTAAACTTTGTGACCAAGCTGCTGCAGGATCTGAACAGGATCTTGAGTGGGATCTTGATGTACTTCCACTTCGAGAAATGGAGAGCGGGGTTGAGTCGAATGAGTGAGATGAAGGAATGAAAATTAAAAAGCATTTAACAGTAAGGTTAGGAGAAGTTATGATTGGTGAATGGTGGGCATAATGTCCAGTCGGAGGGTGTGGTTTCTGATTGGAGGGCTGAGGATTGGCAGCAGAGGTTCAATAGACTAAGGGTAGGCAGATGGGCAGGATTGGCTGAAAATAGAAATGTGACCATGTGCTTCAAGCTGGAGATGAGGTGGATATGACTTCAGCAAGGTCGTAACAATTACTTGCCATATGAACCTATAATAGAAATGGCAATAAAAGGACTTGTCTGAGGTATGCCTGCTAATCTCACTTACCTCTTGCAAGTCTGTGAATATTACATTGTCTCCAATCAGATACAGACACCTGTTCTAAAGTCACAGGAGGGGGAGAAAACTAAGAAATGGCTAGAAAAGATATACTCTGACATTACTAGACCAGAAGCTGTACAAACCCCATATGGTAAATGTTACTGTTAAGTACACGTTACCGAGCATTGGTTCACTTGGACATACCAACCAAATGCTGAACATCTAATTCCATGCACAGGTGACCAATATTAGTTAAAAGTCGGGGGAAATGGGAATGTATTTATATGCAATTTTGTTGGTGTTTTTTTCTGTGTTTTTATCATTTGCGTGTGATTTGTTATTTCTATATATGCGGTGATATGGCTGGCGTATATCGATGACTTTAGATGCCAGTCCAGAAAGGTGGCGTGCAGTCGGTAGAGTCGAAATATAAACTGTGGAGCGTTCGATGTGTAGTAACGTATGTGAATAAATGGTATAGTTACTGTGTACTATACCTAGAGCTAATACCCCGGCATGTCCGGGTGTTCGACAAGCGATGGAAATATATATAGCTTCAAGAACTCGATTGCACACACAGGCATCGAGTTCAACGATCGATCGAGAGACAGATGGGACTAGAAGTAGTGTTAATTTCTGTATCTACTTGATCTTTTATACATACATCGAGTGTACTACGATAATAAAACCCTTTTCCCAATGTGGAGATGGCATTCCCAATCTGGATGCAGGGTCGTCGCCCTATCTTTTGATTGTTCCTCCATGTCATCGACCGCGCTCTTTACTGAACTATGCTATACTCCAAAATCTTCATTGTCGATGGTGAGTGCCTTCACCTGGATCCTACCCCGGTCGGAAATTCCTCCTACTTTGTCATTTTCTCCTTGAAAGTAGAATGCTTGTCTAGAAATAATATGAAAGTCTCTCCTCAGTCAGATATGAACACAACGAGGGGGCATCTAGCTTGTGCAGTACTCAAGTGTAGGGGAGTGGACAGACTTGAACAAAAGAGAGGAGAGTTGTGAAAAGTGTAACAGTGTGGAATGGAAAGGGGAAGCATGAGCGAAACACGTGGGTGAGTCATGGTCGGGAACAAGTGGCACAAAATCCAACAACCGCACCAATGGACACTGGAGTCTCGGATGTGGTCACGTGAAATACACGTGATATAGCTGCGCAGTTACGTAAGTACTTGGGATTCTCCCATTGATTAGTGGTACTACTATCGGCTATCTTCGCGATACGGAATTGAGATCCTGAGATCAGGTAATGACGCTGAAATCTCATCTTAACGCCACACTTAGATGCAGCAGGTACTAGGCGTCTGTCGTGCCCGTCTCTCATGACCTACTCCCCGAAGCCATTGCCAGAGATACCCTCCTCTGTAGTCCTTCATAGACTCTCTACCGATTCAAATGCGCACTTCAACACGTTTGTTGGAGGACTTGTGTATGAGGAAAGATTAGACATTTCCTGGACCGACATCATCAAGAGCAGCTTGGTGGATTTCGGGGAGTATATTGAATCGAGTCAAATATTTACGGGCCTCAAAGAAACTCGGAAAAGGCAAAGTAAATCTAGAGCACTCTCCGATTCCACCATCAGTGAACAACGGAAAAGGGAACGAGAGCGTTTGAAAGAATCGAAGGGAAAGAGCAAGGGCTCCGAGAAGGAGAAAGAGAAGGAGAAGGAGAAGGAGAAGGCGGTGACAGACGCCGAGGTGTCTCCAGCTTTGGGACAGATGGATGTCGAGCTGAAGAACCTTCATGCTTTGACGTCAAATCTCTCCACTTCGACGTCGACAGACTGTCCTATGCATCTTTTTCTCACTGTTTCGCCTCCCTCAGCAATACTACCTGACCCAGACGTGGACTTCGACATAATACCTCCCTCTCAGGCATGCCTGTTCAACCCCGAAACTTTTTCATTTCCATTTTACAATGACAATGATGGAAGGCATGGCGAGGGCGGGACCGTCATATATGGCCTGGACAACTGGCTTTGTTAGTGATTTTCCATGCGTCTGGAGTTGGCCTGACGTTTTCGTAGCGGATTGTCCTGAGGCAAGACCGCAAATCGTCGGTGGCTCCTTCACATTCCGAACACTTGCTTCAGGCCCAATGTATGAATCCTTGACAAACATACTCAAATTATCGATCTACACATATATATCTCTTATCCTTGAAGAGCATCTCTTTTCCAATTTCCATGTGATACTTCAATATCCTAAACCACCCGTGCTTCTTCCTACATCCACGCCACTAACACATTCTATGACATTAAGTTCTTCCCCAAACCAAAGGTCACGTCCCACCAGATCATCCTCTGGCATCTGGTCTTTCCTGTCCAAAAAAACAGAAAGGATCATCCATCGCGTAACAGGTACAAACTCAGATGGTGTGGATGGTGCACTTCCTCGCACCTCTTCTATCGACCTTGGATCCGTGTTTCTGTCATCAAAGCCAACCTGGCGCACACAGCGCACTGCCGAAGAGAACACGCGTCATGAGCCGATCGTCGTTGAGCCGGAGTCTGAATCGAGCATTACCATGGCCTATTACGCACGTGCGGAGGAAGAAGAACGGCAGGACCGCGAAAGATTTGGACCATTCACATCAACCGTGCGGCGTATCCAAGACCAGAAATGTATTCTTTCTACATCGCCCAAAGTCATATTCCCTCTCCCTCCGCTCATCGTGCGGCTCGCACAGCGTGAGACGGAACAGAGGGGCACGCACATATCTTTAAGTTCACAATCAAGTTTGTCAAGTTCTACGTCCAGTATGACAATCTCCCCACCTGGTTCCGTACACGGTCCACCGTACCTGAGGCTTACAGGTGTTGAGAAAACCGGACTTGGAAGTGTACTTGGTTGGGAGGGTCAGGAGGCTCGAGGAAGGGGGATGGTTGGTATAAAAAGCTTTGTGCGACACCAGGGTTTAGTTATTCTGTATGCGGAGCACACGCAAATCGCAAAGGAGATGCACCCTTGTGGTCGTCCTAGGTGGGTTACATTCCGATATTGGTCTAGAAGACCTGCAGCGGATGCAGATCCCGACCAGGGGCTGGGAGAATTTGTAGAGCGCTTCTGTGATTCAACTCTGATGGATGATCGATGTGAGACGGAGGGATGCGAGACCCCACGTAGTATGCATCGTATGAGCTGGGCATGTGGAGGAGTGCGGGTCAGTGCTATTGCTAGGGACAACCCAAGCACCGGTGGGGATGATATCAAGATGTGGCAGACTTGCGCTGTCTGCGGTAAGACGACCGAACAGCTAAAGATGGAGAGTGGGACTTAGTGAGTGTTAAATGATGCTGGTCTTAACTTATGTTCAACAATAGCTTGATGAATGCAGTTTATTTTCCTTTGCAAAGTTTCTAGAATTGCTCATATTGTCACCAATCATTTCATCTCTATCCTTATGCGAACACATTACTACTCTTTCCCCTCAAGCAGGCCAACTTCCACTCTCGAATTCACGTTTTCATATTCTTCGACATTTCTTATACAAACGTCGCATTCTCACTTTCACTCTCACACCCATTCATAATGACATATATGAGCTTCGCTTACCCAAGTTCCAAATAATCTCCGGTTCGGTCCCTAAGGAGGAACGACATTTATCAGAAGCGAGGAAGAAGCAAGAAAGGGATGAGGAGAGGTCGGTGCTTGAAACAGAGATAGATGCTTGGTGGCAAGAAATCAAGGTCCGATTGGACAAGCTGGTGCGTTGTATCCTTTCTTATTGATGTCAAATCCCATGTGGAAGAGTTGTCATTAGGAAGAATTTCTTGAGATGGAGGGTGTACAAGCGATGGATAGTAAAGATTTGCCGCCTCTTCCCACTTCCGATGATGAAGGTTCTGAAGATGAGGCAGTCTCATTGCGATCCCAGAGTCCTTTGCCAAAGCGACCTCCCAAGTCTCAATCAATAGTGTCTGAAACACCCACCACAAAATATCCCACTTCTCTTCCTGAGTTAACAAAGCTGAAGCGGCCCGCTGCCCCATATCCGCCGGGAGTACCCATGTCCGCCCGACAGTCACAGAGACTCCTTGGACAACTGCGCGCGTCTTTCCGTAACACAGAGACCACATTGCGTCAACAAGTCCAAGACACCCCGGTCTCATCCCTGAATGACGTGCGTCGGGCCTTCCGCTCCACTGCGCGGGGCATTAGCAAACGGCTGGTAGCATGGCAGATGAAGCATGTGCCTAGTGCCCCTGTTGACATTATAGGTGGTGCGAGACGAACTGAGCCAGAGTGGTGGAATGATACTTGCCATGTAGTTCCAGGTGGGCGAGTCCTTGTCAGAGAAGGGGAATGGGGCAGTGTGATTGCTTTCACGTTGAGGTGAGTGATGAACCAAATAGTTAGCTTGATAGTGCCCTGCTTATATTCCATCTCAGCTCTTTAGACTACCAACGTGAATTGGCGAATTTGAACGCTGTCCCTTCCCTTGCGTCATCTCCTTCACCTTCAGTTGATTCCGAATCTAGCTCGCCGACTCCTAGTGCTACTATCAGAGCTAATAAGTTGACCTTCAAGAGTCCGGATCCTGATGAGAATGACACAAACTATTGGGAGGAGTCAGAATCTTGGACTGCTGTAATTACAAGGCGAGAACATCCGCGAGACGTCTCCTCTCTTCTCTCTTTGCGTGATGTTTTACGTGCCAAACCCTCTTCCGACGGCTCTAGTCTTGGGTCTCGATTTTCTGGGTCACTGTCACGGGGCATTGCGAACTTCACTCCTCCCTCAGCTTGGGCACAGGCTCAAGTACAGGTGAATCTACAGGCTGCTGGTGGTCAAGTCAGTCAGTTCCCTGAAGCTGTCGAAGTCGTTGAGAAGGTCATGGAGTCCCGATATCATATACAACATCGAGAGACCCCTTCAGACTCGCATCACCATTTTTCTGCCACAGAAGATGGGGATGTAACACCCACTCCTTCGAGTTTTGTTGAAAAACATATTCGTAGAGGAGGGAGTTCAGCGATCATTTCCGTCGATAACCCTGCTGAAAATAACCTTGGCAGACAAGGGTCTGTGCCAATCATGGCACCAAAACCTTTAACTCCCACTGTCGCGATGCCTGCATCGCTTGAGCAACAAGATGCCCATCCAACCAGTAGCTCCTTTAGTGGTGCCCTTTCAAATGCAATGCGTTATTTTCTTAGCTCTAGCTCGAGTGCTCTGTCTCGAGGACCTTCCCCAGTTCATCAAGGATCACATCATAGCCTCTTAACGCGAGACACGACAGTGGTTGATGAGCGACCTCACATCAAGTACGATTGGACCATTGGCAAGCGTCTCAAGTTTAGCTGTACTGTGTATTATGCGAAGCAGTTTGATGCGTTTCGTAAACAGTGCGGAGTAGACAACATCATCATTAAAAGTCTTGAGCGGTCAGAAAATTGGAGTGCTGTAGGGGGAAAGAGTAAATCCAATTTCTGGAAGAGTTCTGATAATCGCTTTATCATCAAAACCCTCGTTAATGCATGGAATGTTGCGGATTTGTGAGCCCAAGCATCTTACTCGTTGACCACCTCTCACGTCATGCCACAGACAGGTCTTAATTGAATTGGCGCCCTCTTACTTCCGTTACATAGATTCAACGGCAAATAAGGCTTCCGCGCTTGCCAAATTGATGGGTTTCTACACAATAGAAGTCAAAAATCTTGAGACCGGATCAATCCAAGCAAAACACGATCTCCTTGTGATGGAGAACTTATTCTATGACCAGAAAGTTGCTAGAACTTTTGATCTAAAGGGTATACAAAGTCGGCGCGTAAAGCTCACTCATCGTGGAACCGAACGACAAACTCTGTTTGATGGAGAGTGGATGGAAGGTAATTGGATGAAACCACGAGTATACCAGATGTAACCCTAATGCAATCGCTTACCAGGACAGCATCGAGCACCCTTGTTGATTCGACCGCACTCGGGGCATATCCTTCACGAAGCAATCAAAGCAGATACAGAGTTTCTTGCCAGGAGTAACATCATGGACTATTCGTGTGTTTCCTCTTAATGCTTTTCTCCGGTTGACCTCATTAGTCGTTAGTTTGTTGCTCGGAGTGGACGAAGAGCGCCACGAAATCTCTTGTGGGCTTGTAGATACCATCGGTCATGACTCTCTATATTTGCATGCCCGCACTTACTTACGAGTGCTAAAATTCAACAGGCAGCTATACGTTCGCAAAAACCCTAGAGTACAAGGCCAAACAAAACTTGAACTCAGGGAAGGAGGTCACTGTGATTCCACCAGCCGAATATCATACCCGCTTTGTCAACTCCATTGAAAATTATTTCCTTACCTGCCCTGGTAAGTGACCGCGAAGATATTGGTACATTCCACTGACCTTTGTGGCGAACTTGAAGACAAATGGACCAAGCCTCCTCGTTATATTGATCGAATCAGTCCCAATGATCTTCCTAGCGTTGTATGACTATATTTTGTATCTAACACACACATGTCAGAAAACATGGAATATCCAATCTCATACTCCAAGTACCTAGTCCTGTCCTCTAAGAGGCAGTTCATTTGGCTGATCCCCCGCTCCCAATACCCAAATTTAAAACGTGACTCTCACGACCCAGCTTTCTCATCTCATCCACCACCTCACCAACTTTCTCCATTTCTATCCATGACCCTCGTCTTTGTATCTCTGATTTCCTGTCTGGTAAAACTTCTACAAATCGAACTCTAAGCGCAAGCCATTGCATCTCCTTCACTTTCGAGACAAACTTCTTGACGTCCGATTCGAGTCCTGAGCAGTAGATAACCCCTGGATGGCCTACTTTGGCAAAACCAGAAAGACATAACTCTGATGACCATTGCTGAAACGAGCGACGTTTATGTGGTGACTTGAGATGATGTGATGTCAAAAGAGCATGAAATACAGGTTCAGAACAGGGTTCGAGATTGGTAGTGCTTATAGAGGTTTTGGACTCGGCAAATTTGCATTGATCGTATTCGTCGTGCAGCCATGGTAATAATTGAAGTGAGATCAACTCATATGCAGGAAAACTATCATTTGAATACATAACAAAGCGGGGGAGAGATTTTTCTTGGACTCACGCAGCCTCACATATCTGGGTGCGCCTGTTCGATATAATATCTTGGCATCGCTGCTGTTCAGTCCGGGACATGTTATATCCACGGACCATGATGTCGAAGTCTGTCGTCTGCAAAGGGTATTCATACGAAAATTTAATTTCGAACCAAATTGGCATATCCCGTATCTTCACGTTGAAGTGGGCAGGATAGGAGACATGAGAAAGTGATGGATCGTCACCCTCTCTGCAGGCGTCAACAACCTGCGTCCATTCCTCAAAATCCTCCTGCTCTATAACGAACTCTAGGATTTCATCTGGAAGAAGAGAACATTTCAGGAGGACGAGTTCTTCAATTTGTCGAGCCAAGCTAGTCATGACGGTGACTGCACGTGACTGCAACTTTGTAGCCATGTCACGGAAACGCAAGTACACACGACGAGGCTCCCCAGATTACAACATTGGGGGTGGCAGTGAAGAACAAAGCCTTCCCTGTTCTTCGAACTCTATTCCCTTATTTGTTCAAGGCCATGAAGCCACCATCACTCGCAATCGTCCTGACCTCGTTCAGGCTCTCACGGCTCATGATCTTGGGGATGGCAAAGGCAAAGGCGGCCTCATACAATGGCATGGCGAAGAAGCACATGAAAAAGAAGTATGGGTGGACAGGTACGCATTTGTGCTCAAAAATCTGGAAAATCGCTTTGTAGCAGCGCTTCAGACCTGAATAAGAGTTCTTGTTTGGCTTTTGACTTGTGCACATCCGTCCTCACTATCTTGCTGTTGTACATTATGGAAAAATTCTTTGGGAGTACAAAAACTGCTCTCACTATTGTTTCCTATTTATCCTGCATTGGCACATTTACATCTGCATCCTACAGGTACGATGCTCGTCTACTCCTGACATCTCTACCCACTGCCAGTATAAATGCCTCGCATCTTCCCCCTTCGCCTACCGGCTGGTCCGATCTTCCCTCTGATTCTGAGGACACTTTTTTCTTAAGTCCCGCGGAGGTCGAAGGTTTTCACCGCGAGAAACGGCGTAAGCTAGTGGACGAAGGGCGCGAAGCACGTTTGCGTGCCATTCGTGAATCAGATCCTACCTCTGGGTATGATTTAGGAGAAGCGATGGAGCTATGGGGTGGGGATGATGAAGAAGTACTGGCCAACACTTAGTACCCATCTTATCCACTAACTTCTGATGCAGCCAGACGATATTCAGAAAAAGCTGATGGAAAAAACAGCGAAGCATCTCTTGACCTCCCCAAACTCTGGGCAGCTCGAGATGCGAATTCTGGCAAACCATGGCTCTGATCAACGCTTTGCATTCTTGAGAGGGCGGTGGCGTAATGCTTGGCAGACCATTAAACTACTGGCCAAAGAGGAGAAGGAAAAATCGGAATCACATTCAGTGGAAGTGACAGTAGCTTTGGGAGGTTTGGTTGCGTATGGAGATAGCGATGATAGCGACAGGCAGTCTGACGAGCCAGGTCACCAGGTTTTAGCTGAGCCTGTGAAGGCTGAGAGTGCCGTTTTGAAAAATGTAGACGAGACGGAGAAAGAAGCTCGTAGAGCTAGAGCCAGAGAATGGATTAGGTTAAGGAAGGAAGGAAGGAATAACGAGCCTAGCTGATAATCCAGGCATCAAGAAAGTTTCATCGTGCTGGCTAAACATTGACATGATTATTTCTATACTGTGGACGTTGTACATGCATGGAGTATGCTTTGATCACGTTTTAAGTCCTGCAAGTCTTGCAACTTGAAAAAGTGACAGATGCAATTAGATGCTCTACCACCTGCAGAAACGTTTGAAAAACTGCGTCAAGAGACTGATGAGCTGCACAGTGGATCGTGAACCCAGTAAAGTCTTACCTCCTCCAAGAAACTATCCCCCGGAAAACCATTTCCGATACCCCTCTTATGCGGCCGTACTACCAGCATGCGTAATCAAACCGGTCAATGATGAAATCTGAGGGTATTAGGGGTAAGGAAGCTTGCTAATGGTGGTATGTTTCTAGAATTACAATCTGAGAAAATGGGATACCTTTTGCATCAATTTGATGACACAACAGAGTTTCTAAAAGCTCTTGATAGAGAGTATTATTAGTTACCCATAATTATTAGCCCTAGCATAATGCAAAAATTTATCAAGTGACCATGTGAAATTATTAGTTGCAGTTGTGTCCTGTCACATATTTTTCACAACTTATGGATCCCATCCCCCCAGTAATTTCTATGGTATCCCTCCAGTTACCCAGCATTATGCCTCCCAACCCTTCTTTGAAAGGCTCTGAACCATGGTATTAGGATCTTTGCCATCAAGGTCCCTGTTTCTTTTCTAGGCAATTCTGCCTTATGCCATATGTTCTAGACCCTGCTCTTTTCTGCCTATTCTACCTACTGTATTCCACCTATTCTGTCTTGGCAATCCACGCCCTCTTTGCTCCACTTTCTGTTTATAGTATATTTCCATTTACTCCACTTTCCTATTCTGTTTTTAA
>QLPI01059691.1:0-10593 GCA_003314275.1 Chroogomphus rutilus
ATAATAGGGCGGCACTCTTACCTCCTCAGTGTAGACAGACACTGAGGAGAACCAACTAGCGCTGCCCCACTCCTATGTGTACCCAGGTGCCTATGCCCAACCCCACTGTGTCTCCTAGCAACACAAGTATCTACATATGTATACCATAGAATAAGTAATGTAGAATTGACCCAAAGTATACCATTTATATCCAACATTACCAATGTTCTCTCATAACATCAACATGTAATTTAGTTACTAAATTAGTAGAAGAGTGAGTGAATTGGACATCAGTGCAATGAAAAAGTGTGAGTGAGTTATTCAATAGGTCAATAGAAATACCTTGGCTGATGCCCATCTATGTTGACTTAGCCCTCGTTGGCCGAAAGACCACCCTCCTCCCCTTCCCCCTTGCACAGGTGGTCACTAGGCCACTTCCCCTTGCAAAGGCAGCCGCTAGGCCGCCCCTCTCGCAAATCGGCCGCCAGGTCAACGTGCATGTGGGGAAGCCACCTCGCTGCGCCTTCCGCCCGAAGGGCGGAGCGCAGCTAGTATTCAAAACTTTCAATAGCTTCTCATGTTTGTACAAAATTCTTACATATACTGTATACCCTCGCCATTTCCAATTCATAAAAATGGAAGCCCATAATTATATTCAACTTTAAATTTTTATGAGGCTTGAAAAGGAATTTTATTCTTAACTTTAGTTTTTTTTTCATTTTGAATGCCTATTTTGGCCTTTATAATACATTACAAAGTCCCCTGTGTGTGGCTAAAGTAAAGGCAGAAGGGTGAGCCCTGTACCTAATCAATGTTTACTTCGGAAACTCTTATTAGTACTGCGTAGACTATTCAGTATGCTCTTGGGGTCCTCCGGCTTTCCCACAATGATACAAAGTAGAGACGATAGTCATGTTTCTTCAAGTCAGAGTCGGGTGGGCTTTACCTATCTGAGAATGGCCTAATACAACCTCCGAGTCGTCCTTGCCGACAAAGCACATTAAGAGATTGAGAGTCTTATAACTGAGGCTTGGATTGAAATGCTGGAATTTGTAACCTACTAGATGACCAAAGTCTATATAAGCTTGAAGGAGATCTAATAACGCTTGGAATTGGCGTTGCTATATGCGACAAGAGGACGCGGAAAGAGCCGGTTTCTCGGAATACCCGATTTGGTTAAACGAGGGTGTCCACTCTCAACATGGATGGTTCATGGTATCAGCAGCAAGCTGATGGATACACAAACCAGACTTCTCCAACACAGGACCCAACGAGCTCCACTTCCTACTCCAATCCTATTTCTGATTTTCAAGAAGCACAAAGGGTTCTGCACTCGTACCCTTTTGCCTCTGTTACCCCTGCCTCATCTCATGGTAGCTATATTTTGTTCAACAAAGAATTTCTCCTTATTCTAGATTTACAGTTACGAGACACCTTGACAATCTAACCATGACCGCTCCCATCCCTTCTTATATTCAGCCTCAGTACTACTCGCAACAACAGGTTAATCCTCCACCCTATACCGAGTATGCTGACCTCGCAGCACCTGCTGTGCCTCCCCCTGGCCCGCGAAGGCAATATTGGGAGCAGTCACGTGATGATGCTGCCAGGCTACTTGTACCCCAGCCTGAAGGGTGCTGTTGTGTTCATTACTGGTATATGCACTATTATTGACTTGATTCTCAGACATTACTTTCCACTTCAGCGACAGGAGTGGACACCTGCATTGTATCGGACTCCTCCCTTTGCCGCCGCTGTGATGCAGAGAACTGTTCCTTTTATCGCTTCTACCTCATCCTCTCTTGCCCTCGCCCTCGGTGATCCTGCAAAACGTTCCACCCGCCCAGCTGTCCCCACCTCACAACCGCAGTATCAGCCTCAGGAGTCGGCACAGTTTTTCAACACTTTCATTGCAGAGGCTTCACAAGCATCTGTAGTCCAGCAGCAGGAGACTGCTCCAAATACCCCACCATCTTTACCCCATAATCAGACCTTAACCTCGGACTTCACGACACCGGTGAAAGAAAAATCTTTTATCTTGGATCGACCCATATCCAGTCCGGATCCTCTTGCGGCGAGCATAACAGGCTCTGTCACCCCGCGTAAGCGCAAGCCGGATGAACTCAGTTCCCCAACATTAAAACGAATTCAAACCACCGATGTACACGGCATACATCATGAACGATCCAGCTCATCTCAATTGCTTCTATCTACTAGAACACCTACCAAAAGTACTAGCTTGGGCTCACAGCCAACCAAGCGCTTATCTGTTTTTGTAGAAGTTCCTCAACCACCCAAGGGTTGGTCAACTCCAAGTCATTCTGCGAGGTCCAAGTCCAAGTCTGTTCCCTCCACAAGAAGAACCGAAGACGATTTGGGTGGCTTCAGTCCTCCCCCTGAAAGCGAATGGGAAGAGGACCAGAGAGGACTGAAGTCTGGCTCCAAGAGCACGGGAAAGCGGACGGGGGACAGGGATGAGCGGGGTGAGACAGTTTTTTGTTCTCTCTCCATTTAGCCTCAGAAGCTTATGTGGTTTATCTACTAGCCCCTCTCGAGAAACTAACTGCATTCATCGAAGACATCTTTGAAGCGGAGGACTCTATTCAACCGGATGCAGAACTAGAGTCACTTCCGAAAGATTGGTTTTCTCCACATACGATCGACACAACTCGTCCCCTCCTTGCTGAGGGTATTATTCGGAAGCTGACAAAGTTCACCGCTCAGATTGCTAGGCCTCGGAAACGCATGCGTCTTACGCGTGACTCTCCTCGTAAACCAGGCGTCGGTACACTTTCCGAGATGGAAATGATAATGCTAAGCAGGCTTTTGAAAATTCTTGAGAGAAGTGTTAAGGTCGGAGAAGATATTGATCCATTTGGCGCGGCCGAGAGGAAAGGGAGCCAGGCGAAGTCTTCTGGAAAAACTACTGTGGTTAAGAAAGGCAAGATGGCTAAGAGTGCAAAAGCTAAAGGAAAAGAAACTGTAAGAAAACAAGAGGGCTTGGAAGTAGGTGACGCTGTGGGGTCCAGGTCCAGGTCTCCATTGGACGAAGGGCATATACAAGGTGGAAACACTATGGATGATGAAGGCCAGGACGGGTCGTTGACCTACCAGGATTTTCAAAAGCTGGAAAAGCAACTTGAAACTGCCAAGGAGAGTGTACTCGCAGCAGACTGCTGCATCGCCCTTCTTGCAGCAGACAAGTTGCCAAAGCAAGTGAGTTGTTCGTTCCCACAACTGCGGTTATTAGACTTATTTGTCTCCAGCTGTACTCCGAAGAGCTTATCACTGCTTGTTTTGCTACAATCAAAAACCAGCTCACTAAGGTCATTTATCCTTATGTAGAAGCTAGTGGCGACGTTCACGGTCATACGACACCCCTCCTGCGTCATGTTGCCAAGTCCGGAGACCAATCCTCCCAAATATTTAGGCGTGAAATCGGAGCAACCTTCCAGGCATTGACTGCTGTCTTTCCCCGTGTCAATGCTCTTGTTGGTTCTGAAGTAGCAATGTCAGATCCGATCGTCATACAGGCAGTCTATGTCGCCATTGGACCCTTTTTTGTCGTAGAAATGGGTGTGGATGGTAAAGGCAAAAAGGATAGTGGCAATAGTCTTGTGTTGAACTCTCTTGGTGGAAAAGGGGCCATGCGTGCATTACGGTTGGAAGCATTGAGCCTAATTCGAAGCGTGCGTGTATGAGTGTCTCAATGCTGATCAGTATCTCAAGTACTATTTCACACCTGACAGATTTTCGCGAACCACGAGGATCAGCGCTCCTGGATTATAGAAGAAATCTTAACATCCTTGATCAAACTGCCAGACTTGAAGCAGAAGAGTGGCCAGTTTCGGTATTTTGTTCTGCTTGTCACTTTCTATGCATTCATAATCCAAACTTCCCCGAAATTTAGCTTGCGTGATGGTCGCACTATCCACACCGTTTCTGCGCTATTGCTCCAGCTGGTTCAAACATCAGCACATGATGTACGCATAAAAGTCAAACGCCTGGAGATAAAGCGACAGCAATCTTTCGCCATGCGGCATGACAGCCAAATGGATGGATCCTGCGAAGCATTTCTAACTGATCGTGATCATGAGGTACATTTGTTACGAATCTTTTGTCATGAAATTACTATACCTCGTTCTTTAGGAAATACAACTTTACGGTGCAGGTCTGGACTCCGCTTCCAAAGCAGCCATAACAATCGTGCTATTTCTTACCCAACGGTAGGCATCGTTGAAGTCGCGGTCACTGCTATGTAAACCGATTTGTATGTAGGTCAGGGAAAGGCAAAGCCACCAAGAGCTCAAACGAAGCCGAATATCGGGCAATCTTCGATAACCTCATTTCAGATCTTCTCACTGTATTATACTGGCCCGAGTGGCCGGGTGCTGCCCTCCTTTTGCGTATAATATGCAGGTTTATGGTAAGCACTCCTTGAATCTACAACAATCTTCACTCACTTGGCTTCGAAGGTGTCTTCTCTCTCCGATAAGGCCAACAATAGCATAGACAACAACGCTGCCAAAACGGTTGCTTTGGATCATCTTGGCGTCATCGCCGCGCGATTAACGACAAGTAGCCTGAAATTTAGGAATGACACTGACCAAGACAATGTCTTGAGGAGTCTGGAAGAGGTATTCCTTATCTTCACCATTCATTTACGATACTACAATGGTTGTTTTAGATCCTTGCAAATGGTGACCAAACACAGTTGAATCGACTCATATCCATCCATCAAGATATTTCGAATCATTTGGCGAAGCGGTCATCCGAAGATCAAGCCTGCGATGTGAGGTTACACTCTTCACGATCAATAGACTACTAACTAATTAATGTGTAGAGTGCTAGAGAACTGGCCGCCGTTAGTTGGGGACACGAACTCACAAATGCTCTCACGCACTGTAGTTCTGTCTTTCAGAGAATGGAGAGAGAAGGAGATAGTTCCGACCAACAAACATTTCGTAAACTTGCTGAAGGTGTCAAGTCTGCGCTGCGCAATGTATGGCAGGAAGCCGTACATGACGTATTCGATATTGGGTCAGCTTCATATTTCATGTTTATCATATATTACGTCCTCAGTGTCCTATCAGATCTGAGGAAGATGCGACGCGAGTTGATCTTCTTGCCGAAAAGCTGGGAACCACTCAGAGTCTTAGCAATGCATTCGATCCTATTCTGAACGTGATCCTCGTCTCGTTAGATGCTACCGCGGTCTTTATGCGAACAAAGGCTTTGCGTGCCCTGGGTCAAATTGTCACTGCCGATCCTGGAATTTTACGAAATGTGAGTTGTATCCACTCCATGTAATTGTCCTCCCATTTACGATGTTCTTTAAACAGACTAATGTAAGAAAAGCCATAGAAGCCCACCTACTGGACAGTTCCCCCCAGGTCAGAGATGCGGCTGTGGAACTCATTGGCAAATATGTCGTCTCCATCCCCGAAGTCGCTGGAGACTATTACAATCAGATTGCGGATCGAATCGCCGTAAGTTGCTGAATGATTCAATGTCAGGTCAATTATAACCAATATGTTAATTAGGACACAGGATTGGCGGTCCGCAAGCGTGTAATTAAGTTACTCCGGACCTTCTACAGCGTTTCAATTCAAAATGAACGTCGTATCGATATTTGCACAAAGTTAGTGCTCCGAATGAATGATGAAGACGATACCGTAAAGGTGTGTTGGGAGATCCTTCGCGGAATAAACCTAATCAAGTTTCGTTCTCAGGATCTTGCCATGAAAACTGTGGAAGACATTTGGTTTGGCGATTCACACCTACAGGATACGACTCCTAGGGTGAACGGCCGGTCCGTTTCAAGCCCTATAGACGAGAAAAGACAACTTATTAGTAAGGTATCTGTCATCATGGGTGTTTCCTCGCAGTTTCGGGATCGACAATCCCCTTTGGAAGAATTACTGCATAAAGTTTGATTCACTTTACTCTCAGTAACAGACCATCTCGTTCTGACATCTTGGTGCAGGTAATAATTGATAAAGATGGCAAAGAATCCCAAGCCATTCATGATCGTTATGCGGAGATCGGAAATACCCTCATCGACTGCCTTGTAGACGCTCAAGAGTTACCGGGATTCACAGTTGTCAACTGCATCAAAGCAATTTATTTGTTCGTATCGGCGCACCCTCCAATAATTTCTACTCAACATGCCGCAACTCTCCTACCATATCTCAAAAATGCAACAACGGTTCGCAACCGTTCCATTTATCTTTCTTTGATTTATTTTTTAATCACCGAGATACAGGTTGAAGAACAAATTACGTCTGATTATCTGCTGAAAATCTTTCGTGTTGCTACCCCCGGGATGTCAAAAACAGCTTCAAAATTTGCGCATGAGTTGCAGTCAGTGCTACAACAGATGCTCATGAAGCCTACTGGCCCTAATTGGGTAGCAGTATGTAGTGCTTCTCGTCAAAGTTATATATAGCTGAATCTCTATCCCAGACATTGCAGGAAATTGTCGCATGTATCTGTAGTGTCGTTCGTCACCTTACACATGACTTCCATTTATTAGTAGCCTTGCTGAAATCATGCAATGGTAAGAAAAAATTGCCATTCTTGAATTTGTTGCTCCCACTAAATGTTTTCCAGCACGTCTTCGGGAACACTTGGCGCGACCAACGAATCAGAATCTAGATGCAAACACTAAGAAAAAACTAAATTTGCAGGTGTTCATCGCATCCCTGCTGTGTGAACATTGCGATTTTGATAAACTGCGAGCTGAGAACTTGGGTATGGTCATAATACTGAAATGTATGTCTATAGCAGCTGAACATATACAACAGGGTCTGTATCGGAGTTAAACTCTCTCTCTCAGGTGTGTCTTGAGATTTATCCTACATCGTTGCCGATCTAATTTCGGATCAGGGCTCTCTCACCGAGCATATTTATGGCATCATGCTTCAAATGTATGAAAAATTTAATGATCTCATGATTCGCGCACGCTTGTTGGACTGCTTAGGTGCACTTGCATGAATTTACCCAACAAATTGACCGAAACTAACCTAATCTAAACAGGCTTTCTGTTTCGTGCATACCCAACTCTTATGACACTTGAGAGCTCAGCCACTATCATGGATGCTATTTTCTCGTCACCTGAGGAAGAGGCCCGTGGACGGTTGCTCAAAATTATGCAGGACTTCTTAATCACCGAGTCTACGAAACAGTTCGCTCAGGAAAAGGGTAGGGCATTTATAGATGCCCAGTGTAATGATACTGAATACATTCTAGCCGCTCATAAGACAAAGAACATACAGACGAAAGTCAATATGGAAGAACTAGTCGGCAACACGGATGGCTTTGCTGATTCTGGGTGGGTCGTCTCTCCACAGCTCCAGTCTTGTTAATTCGTTTTCTCTTCAGTGTCAGTTCGGCAATCGTCCAACGCTACCTTCCGCAAATCTTAGAAGCAGCCATGACACGAAACACTCAGATGCAGGCGGCAGCTGTAGACATCCTCGGATTTACTGTAAGGCAAGGCCTTGCTCATCCCTTACAGGTAGACCTTTGTCAACTATATGCGCGATCTGTGCTGATGTTGCTCCAGTGCTTGCCCGTGATTATAGCTTTGGAAACTAGCTCAAATCCGAACCTAAGCAACAGAACTGGCGCCTTGCATACTATTCTGTATAACAAACATCATTCACTCATGAATAGTCGCCACCTCGAATGCGCACGTGCATCCTTTGTGTACCAAAGCAAAGTCATAGGAGGCATTGTGCGCGGTAAGTAAGGTATTTTGCACCTCTACTCTACCTTAGACCTATTCGTTAGGTTACCGGCTGAATCCGACGCCTACGGCCCTCCTCCATCGCTGGTATACGCTTGTTCGAGAAAAGCGTGCATCACGTCAGGATTTCCTGAAGACTATCACCAAAGCCTTTGACCTTGACTCTACAACTCTTTCATCTACGCAGGTGAGTCAATTCTCGTTACTCCAAGTCACTTCAAGTCTAAGATTATTGACGTTTATTAGGATGACGTCGACTTTATTCGATATATGGCAGAAAATGTATCAGCGTTTGATTACAAAACACAGGAGGAGACGCTCACCGTGATTCGACATCTTACCTCTGTACTGTCAGTTGTGGGGATGGCATTAGTGGAGACAATATCACCGACTACCCTTAATGACCCCCCTACAAACCTATACAACGTAAGAGTTCCATACAGTCTTATAAAAAATTAAAGCAGCTGAGCCCGATAACAGTATGGCTCTGGTTCAGTTACAGATCATGGTTCTACTTTGATACAACTACCTGCTGGTCAATCGCAAGGTATGAGGAATTGAAATTGAAACAGCAAGGCTACAAGACTAATTATGATAATTAGAGTTAAGGCCAGCTACACGTAAGTTCGACATAATGAATCTGGCAAGATGTTCTGTTGCTGTTAGCATTATCTTACTCCTCAAATCCCATCTCAAATCCGTTTATGGTTTAACGGAGGAGTGAGTCGTTGTTTATTAATTATAAGGCTCATGTTTATTATATTACGATTCCTCCAGCAAATGTTCCAAGTGGGTCCCCGGAAAGAAAAGCGCTTTGGGAGATAAGCCTGCCACAAAACGTCGGGAGGTACCACTCGTATGGGACCGCATGCCTCACGCAACACGGCCCATTAGAACCGAGGAAGAAGCCTTTGAGCAGCAATCCAAGGTAAAAATCGTTCGTCTAGGTCGGAAGCAGAAAACTGTCTGATACTCTGTTTCGCCAGTTTTTAAAGCTTTGGGCAGAAGATCCCGTAACCGCAGAACCTGAAGATGACCCTATGGAATGATTTTATGTGTTCTCAATGGTATGCTATCTTGCTCCTATGTTGTCTCTGCTATCGATCGCACATGTTGGTTGCGTCATAACATACATTCTTATACATCCCTGCGGGTAGTTTAATCAATAAAACATATGCGTATGTGAATCATGGCAAGTCGTAAAATGATAACAATAGAAATACAAATATCAGCAACTACTCTTGGGCCTTCTCCTGCACTCGATCCCAAAATCGTCTCCAATTATACTCTCGCTCTTCCTGTGGTAATCCCGGTGAAAGTGGCGGCGGGGAAGTGTATTTATACGCTTCGCCTTGAGCGATCGCAATCCTATCGATTGCGCGGATGAGGCTTGGTGTCAATGGAACGGCACCAGGGGGGATACTGGACACCGCAGTGGCTGATGACGTGACAGTGACTGACCCATCCTCCTTGTCATGGCGCGATAGAAACTCAGGCTTCCACCCAGGTTCGTCGCGGTGAGATTTAGTGCGCTTTAACGGTGTGGATTGCGGTGTTGTAATGTCTTCCCCCTCCGAGTCTGAGTATTTTTCAAGACTCGTCCCCCTCGGAATACTACCAAGTGCACCCCGCTCGCGTCCCTGCTTTTTTTCATCACTACCGTAGAGTGTAGCTCCGGACAGTGACGTTGAGGAGACCCACGGTTTCTGTGGGGGAAGGTACTCACGGAGAGGGGGTTTACGTACAGAGTCCAACTCTGAGTCTGAGTCCGAATCCGAATAATCACCGAGAGGCTGAAATTTAACTTCGGTGCGCTTACGTGTTGGTTTAGCTGCCTTTGGGTGAGCTGTAAGATCTTCTGTCGATAAACTGCGCTTCAAGTCAGAGTCGGGGGGAAATATGATATGCCTGGAAGGGGTGGTTCCAAAAATCCGTCGCCATAGGGAATGAGGTGGTTGGAAAGTACCAGCGCGGTCATTAAAATGTGGCAGAGTTGCCGCGTATTGAGCCAGATATGCGTCCCATTTCTGCCAGAGTTCGGAAGACGTTAGGAGGTTGTGGCAAGAAGCATCATTGGTTGCAAACCTGATCCGGGTTCTCTCCAAATTTCCTTGTTAGGGCCCAATCAGTGGCAATGCCTCCCACAAGCAAAATGCACGCAGCAGCGCTCAAACCGCGCTCCGGACCTGTCCCCCAGTCATTCGTGAGACTGATCTGCATCCACAGACGCTCCCAGACGTCGGCCCAAGCCGGAATGTGAGCAAGCAATGCGATGGAAACGACAGTACCAAACGCGCCGCTTGAGGCAGCCGCGAAGCGAACGGCATTGTGCTGCGTCCGCGTCACTGGGAGAAGTGTTGCAACAACAGAGAGAGGTGTGATGATGGCAACAAATATAAGACGGATGAGGAGGGGGGGATGGAAAACGACGGCTATGATAAGCGCTAACGAGACGCCGCCGGCTACTCCAATACAAGCGAGAGCAGCTAATTTAAAGCGTCCGCTTAAAAGGGAGAATGAGAGGGATGAGAGGACATTGATGAAAAGGAAAACAGCGGGTGAAAGAGGACTGCTGGAGGTACGGTTCACAATCAATAATGACAAAAAGGTAGCAAGGAAGGCTAGAATGAGACTGATGGATTAGTGGTGTGGATCAATAAGACGCAGAATAAATTAACCTCCAAAAATCCAACCACTGGCTAACCCTCCTGCCCCGCCTTCCAGACCCCACCAGGCTTTGATTCTCGATTTCTTATCGCCTTCCACCTCATATTGGCCAGGGAAGGGTTCAACAGGTGCGTGTGGGGGAAAGGTGCATGTACGACATAGTGTAAGAAATGCGCCAGCGAACGTAAGGAGAAGGG
>QLPI01059693.1:0-23743 GCA_003314275.1 Chroogomphus rutilus
TTTTTTTTTTTTTTTTTTTTTTGCCAAGGAGGGGAATCTGACAGACACCTGACCATTCATCAGATTTTGTCTTGATGTCCATAAGTCTTACAATTTTCTAAAGTGCGAGCTTGTCCAGTCTGAAGACTGTTGTCTTCGAGCCGTTTCAGCTGTAGGTTGAGGGTGCACGAGGGTACATCTGAAAAACATGTGAAGATGCTTCATGTTCATATACGTACATTGCTAACTTGCGCCGCTGACCTAGCTAGCTACTCGTACCACGGGTCAAATAGATGGCGGGTTGTGATACAGATGATATGACAGAAGCGATTAATGGGTAAATACTAAACCCCAGAACAGACTAAACCCCAGGAAAAACGCTGCTGCTATGCACCATCATTGCCTAAGGCGGTACTTGGTCAACTATACACCAAAAAATT
This sequence comes from Chroogomphus rutilus, assembly GCA_003314275.1. Lineage (NCBI taxonomy): Eukaryota > Fungi > Basidiomycota > Agaricomycetes > Boletales > Gomphidiaceae > Chroogomphus > Chroogomphus rutilus. Next base: position 420 of record QLPI01059693.1, read on the forward strand.
GCTACACAGTACCTGAATCATTTGTCCATTGATCATGCTTCTTAATATCCTCGTCTGTCACCGTTGGTCGAACACTATTCACGGCTCGAACGAAATCGCTCAAATGCAGTGATGGTTCTACAAGCTCATCACTTTCTACCTCTGTCCATGACTTTTCTACGGCTTCGGGATCTCCTGGAGAACATGGAGTCCATTTTGTGTTTGAGGCGTCGGGGACAATAACCGGTTTGAAGTGGGTTGCCGAGAGAACTTTGCGTACTGGTTGCATTAAGGCATCACGTACTACAACGGAGATATCGGAGCCAGTGTATCTGTAATGTGGAGATGAAGTCACCCCACACGGGTGGGAAAAGAAACGTCTGACTCACCCATCTGTCTTGTCCCCGAGACTCCGATAATCCTTGTGTGACAGTTCACAAGGAGTGGTACCAACATTAAGTTCAAACATGCGTTTTCTAGCCTCAGGTCCAGGTAGTGGTATGTAGATTCTCTTCTCAAACCTGGTCGACAATCAATCGTGGCGTATGTCATCGAAATGGAATAAAACCTACCGTCGCTTGATTGCATTGTCCAATTGCCAGGGGATATTTGTAGCACCGAGTACGAGTACACCCGTGTCATCGTGCCCTACACCATTCATCTGGACCAGAAACTCAGTTTTGATGCGTCGCGAAGCTTCACTCTCGCCCTCCCCTCTTGTACCGCAAAGTGAGTCAACCTCATCGATGAATATGATGGCGGGTTTCGATTCCCGTGCCATAGTAAACAGTTGTTTGACTAATCTGATCAGCATGTCAAACGCAGAACCCATTCACTAATTGTGACCGCACTTACCGTTCAGACTCCCCCATCCATTTACTAACCAAGTCACTAGAACTGACACTGAAGAATGTGCTCTTTGCTTCAGTGGCAACGGCCTTCGCCAAATAGCTTTTACCAGTTCCGGGGGGTCCGTATAGTAAGATACCTCGCCACGGTGTTCGCTTGCCAGTGAAAAGATGAGGAAATTTGATTGGGAGAATGACGGCTTCTTTTAAAGCTTCTTTTGCAGCTTCTAAGCCTGCTACGTCGTCCCACTTTATGTTGGGCTTTTCGGTCAAGATCGCGCCTGGCTAACAGTCAGATGGAAATGTAAGAAAGAATGACTGAACAAACTCGTCAATCCTGCTCTAAGTTTCTTAACATCAGGATCTTGATCATCGTCATCGTCATCCTTCCTGAATTCAACACATGTTGAGATGCGATCAAGTATATCCGTAAGAATACACATGAGCCACTCACTTATTTTTTCCGGCACCTCCACCACCTCCTGTCTCTCTCCCATTGGCCCCAATGGCACTTCTTGATCGCTTCTCTTCAGACTTGCTCAAATGTTCCTTGAGTTTCTCGGCTCGATTGAGGTATTCAGTTACTTTGCCACGAATCATAGCCTTCAGCTTGTCATTCTTCTCATCTTGCCGTTCACCTATCAATCAACCGACATTATCATTGAATGATCGCACTCACATTTGAGAGCGAGCATGAAGTAATCCAGGGAATTCTGGTATTGCTTGTAGGCCTCTGAATAGTTCTGGTTAACATCCTCATCAATAGCTCTTTGCACCATTTCAATGGCCCGCTGAATAAACGAGGTAAGTAAGAAGAGTGTAATAGTTCTGCACATACGTCGAGCGCATTTATGTTAGCCATCGTTGAAGAGGACGGCGCAGCCGGAAGGGTTCTGGTGAGAAAAGGTTAGGTAAGACGAGCCAATCAGGAAGCAGTATCATAACCGTACGACCACAAAGTATAAAAAAGAAGTGCGCTCCCTCCTCACCACTTCCCAAGTTCCTCTATCATGGCCTTCATTCTGACCGGCCGTTCGCCTTCTGCAAGTATACCCATTTCTACAGACTCGTCTTTCCAGTATTTCGCCTCTCCACGTTTCTCTACTGTCTTTTCGTCGCCATGGCTCTACACGTCGCTCGCTGTCATCGTCACCCTCCTTATTCTGGAACAGACTGTGTACAGATACAAAAAGGGACATCTACCAGGCTCTAAGTGGACCATCCCTATCATAGGGAAGTTTGCAGATAGCATGAACCCAACCATAGAAGGATACCAGCGGCAGTGGGATTCTGGAGCACTCAGCGCGATCAGCGTCTTCAATATGTATGTGGCCCTTATTAGTCGAGTTTCCTAGCATAGATTGTGTTATGTTAGGTTTATTGTTTTGGCTTCTACAAACGAATACACCCGCAAGATCCTTAACTCTCCTACTTACACTGAACCTTGTCTTGTCGCATCTGCGAAGCAAATTCTCTGTGCTGATAACTGGTATGCATGTTGCTGAAGGATTTGTTGTCTACATAGATCTTTTTTTTTACACACTTCTAGGGTGTTTCTCTCTGGCAAAGTCCACGTGGACTACCGCCGCATTCTCAACACCCTATTCACCCGCAAAGCCCTTAGGCAAGATTAGTTTCTCTAAGACTTGACCGGCGCTGACTATGAATTTAGCCTCTATCTTCCTACTCAGGATTCAATAGCCCGACAATTTTTTGTCCAATGGCTCGAGGACTCTGCTGCTTCTGATAAGCCAATAACCTTCATGATGCGCGCCCGGGACCTCAATATGCGGACATCACTTAAGGTATTCTGCGGTCCGCACATCCCAGAGGAGGCCATCAAAGAGATTATAGAAAAGTATTGGCTCATTACCAGTGCCCTCGAATTAGTCAACTTTCCACTAGCATTGCCTGGTACAAAAGTCTATGGAGCTATCAAAGCTCGCAAGGTCGCCATGAAGTGGCTCGAAAACGCCGCACGACTTAGCAAGATAGCAATGGCTAACGGACAGGAAGCGAATTGTTTATTGGATCAGTGGGTAAAGGAAATCACAGACCCCGAGAATAAAGGCCGGAAAGATTTTTCTGACCGTGAGATGGCTCTGGTCGTCTTGTCTTTCTTATTCGCCTCCCAGGACGCCATGTCTAGCGGCCTCATATATGCCTTCCAACACTTTGCTGACCACCCAGACGTCTTGACCAAGGTTCGCGAGGAACAACACAATGTCAGAGGAGGTGACTATAACCGACCTCTGACACTTGACATGTTGGACGAAATGCCATATCTGAGAGCTGCGATCAGAGAAAGTTTACGTACCAAGCCACCCGTTTGCATGGTACACCACCTGTTTTATATGTTTACTACTCTTGATTCACATACTTTGTTAGGTCCCATACAAGTCTCTCAAACCGTTCCCGATCTCATCCACGTACACTGTTCCAGCCAATAGCATGGTAATACCCTCCCTCTACCCTTCTTGTCATGATCCGGAAGTGTTCCCGGAGCCCACGAAGTTCGTCCCGGAAAGATGGCTGGATCCAGCAGGTTCAGCGTGCAGCAATCCCAAGAATTACCTTGTGTTTGGAAGCGGGCCTCATAAATGCATTGGCGTCGAATACACGGTTATGCACATGGCATGTGTGCTCGGCACGGCGAGCGTACTAATGGACTGGGAACACGTTATTACCCCAGAGAGCGACAAGGTCCAGTAAGTGACGTATTTCTACATGCTTCAATGCCTAGTTCTGAAAGATACCACCAGAATCATCGCTACGTGTGTAACCAATCCCTAATACATGACGTTTACTTAGTCGTTTTTTCTTGCCAGGTTGTTTCCTAAAGACGGATGCTTGTTGAAATTCCGTTCCAGGATGTGAATGCCGTTATATATACAGCGATCTGAGATGGATACAATTAATAGAATGGGACTGAAGGAGCGCCCTCATATTTTAGATTGGAATCGTTAGTGGCTCCCAACTGCAGCGAACCTGGTCAGCTCAGGGTATGTAGACTTTTCCGAGATGAAGTAAATATAAGGAAAACTATGCTTTTTCACAATTTCTGTCTCTCCTTCCATGGGAGGGACAGGGCTGGCCGCCTTGGTTCTTTTGAACGGTTAAGCGCTCAAGACGAGCACAGCGAAGAGTGCATATTATGTGGTCCGGTGTCATGACAGCGTCTCTTTCTTCATCCCTTGCTATTTCACCTTCTGTGGTGCCTTCAGCGTCCGTCGGAGTCTTGTAGGTCAGCGATGCGACGCGTATGAGGTGAAGAAACGTGACGCGTGATCTCATTCACGTGACTGATACCAGAGCTCAGATGTGACATCATCCAGCTTGTCATTATTGCTAGCTATAATAAAAGCGTTGTATCTCCTTAGTTTCGCTCCTTATCCCACTACAATGTATCGCACTATTGTTACTCGTTGCCCTACTGTACTATATGCGCGACAATTCTCCAGTTCCCTTCCCACTCGTAAGACAGTGACCGAGAAGGTGGGGGAGGTCGCTGACAAGGTTAGTTACAGCCCATGATGTCTCCAGGTGCTTATGTCCGTTGTCTCCGTAGATGAACAAGTCGGTGGGAAGAGGTCTCGCAGCTGCCATCGAAACTGGGGAAGAGGCCACAGCGAAGACCAAGGAGAGAGTAGGTAAGCTTCTGATTTGGTGTCTTCAATAACCATTGATTGTATTTGGTGTCGGTGTCGAGTCGGGGCCAAAAAGGAGACCGAGAAAATGGCAGAAAAGATAGGCAACGTGGCCAAAGAAAAGAAAGACAAAGTAAGCTCCTGTATGCTGTCCATGATTCCCAAGGGTTGATTCGTTGCTCCAGGCTAGCGCTGAAATCAACTCTACTAAGGAAGAAATGAAAGACGCGACCCAGAAGTGAATATTATATGGGACCCTGATGTCAGTCTAATCATGGAGTGGAGCTAGTGTCGATCAGCACATTATGACTCATTTTCAAGCAAGATTATAAGAGCTACTAAGCAAACTGAGCTGAGATGTGTGGATTGAGCCGAAGGAATGCCCCAGCCGACACGATAGATAGGCACACGTATCCAATTTCCTGTAGAAAAATAAAACTCACCTGATGCGAACGAAATAGAACAAAGCAAATTAGAACATTCAGGTACTCCTGATTTTGATTGAACATTCAGTTAGCTAAAGGTCTATAAGTAATTAGGCCGTGCGTACAGTCCTAGCTAGCGGTCGATATGGGTTTATATTTCTGCTCTCCCCACGAGTTCTATAATATAATGCAGTTCTACAAGGCACTTCTCCCCTGCTGAGAAAGACAAGAAGTGGGATACGGGTATGCCGATCGTATATTGAGAATCTATTCTTGCTCGTCCCGGATTGTAACCTCAATTTTGCCTTCTACCCATCTCAGCGACACGCTAGCATAATTACATGAAGGAGTCAATGAGATAACAGAAAAAAGATGACATACTGGGTCAAGTCTGGAACAATCCAATCCGGCCCAGCAGCAATAAGCGCTTCGGAGGGGGTGGTTGTCGCTGTCGCAAGCGTGCGTGCACCGGATGCCTTACCACTAATAATGCCACTGACGGCATCTTCGACGACAAGACCTTTTTGCCATGTGAGATCACCGTAATGTCGAAAAGACACAAGAGCAAAACATTACAGTTCGTTGGTTCCGCATTTAGGGACTTTGCTCCCGCAAGGAAAGGTGCAGGGTGAGGTTTACCATGAGTTACGTCGTTAGCGGTGATGATTGGTGTAAAGGAAGAGACTTGTATTCCGGCTTGGGATAGCGCTTGTGGTGCATAGACATTTGTAGCTTAGGGTGAGAGATATGAGCATTGGGGAAAAGGGGAGAAGAGTAAAACTCACCGCTCGTTACGATAGTCCAGCCTGGATTTGATGAAGTTGACCCCGCCTGGAGCTATGCAAGTAGTATGCAATCGTACGTATTAAAGTCGATGGTGAACAGAGGACTCGGAGAACTCTGTCTATTACCTGGTTTAATAAATTTTGCACGCCGGGAAGGGCAAAAACGCCGCCCTTGAGAACCTCTTGCTCAAACCGATCGGCTTCAGCCTGTTGAGAAATCTAGATATGAAAAAAAAAAAAAGATGTTTGATTAGTTCACTTACCTTGAGCTCAGTTTCGTCTTCTAGTTTACACCATAATTTGAGGGAGTCCCAGAGCCGCACGCCATGGGTCTCTGAAATGACAGGAAGTATGAGTTGCAAGAATGTGAGTCCAAGCCATGTATACAATATATACATACCCTCAATAGCGGTTTCGGCATCAAAACCATAGTTCTTCCCAAAGGTACGCCAGGCACTGATCACACCGGGTGTGGAAGCAACGAGTGTCCTAGCACGGAATGAGAGGGCTACCAATTAACTGGTCAAGACCGCAATCTTACCCATCCATATCAAAAAGGATCTAGACATGTTTATAAATACAATTTAAGAACGAGGCATCGAAAGCATACTGCATCCACGGTGATCACAGGCATAATCTACACCTAGTGCTAAAAAGGAAGCGAGTGTAAGGTTAATTGAGTTCGTTTGAGTCACGGCTTTTTTCCAAGACGAAGAAAGGCGTGAGCCCAGAAAAGAAGCCTCCTAGGCGGAGTTGGTATGTGCGTCTGGCTACGCTTTCAATACCTTCTTATACCCAGGCATCCTTGACGGGGCCATTAATCTATACAAACACCTTGAGCTGGTCTCCCCTCTTTGAGTAGCCTTGTCATGCAGTTCTTGTACCAATATCCGACCGTTTGTTTTTTATCTTTCGCGGCTGCACTGGTTTCTACGGTTTTGGCAGACGTGATATGGGATAGTCCTTCTGCTGGGGACGTCTATATTCCAGGAGATACTCTTCAGGCTATCTGGTGAAGTTCATACGACCTACCTTCATTCACCGAGTTAATGGTCGGGCAGGTCTTCATCGGACAAGGTTGTCTCGCCTTCATTCACCGTCTGCACTGGGACCCATCACAACAGCACCAACATCAACAACAGCACAGACTGTGGCACGGCGGTGTGGCCTTCAGTTGAGCAGAACGGCACTGAATACTCGACATCACTGTGCGTGCAGAGTAACTTTGGTCGAAGACGATTGAACGCTATTGCGTGTCAGTGCGATTCCCAACATCACTCACAACAGCAACTACTTTCTTGTGATGAAGGACGATAGAGGCACTATGTATTACACACCCAACTTCTCCCTTGCCCGTAAGTAATTTTTTTTGGCACATATCGAATTTTAATATTGAGCATCGTGTAGTGGCCAATAACGCATCCGACCCAAACACTACCGCGACTTCAAACACTTTCCGTATATATTTTGTCTCGACAACTCTTCCAAATTGGGCTGACTATCGTACATTCGTCAGAACCAGCGAGTACGGATATTACGTATGTTCCGTCACATTCGTCATCTGCTGCTGCCGCCATCGCAATTCCCCTTTCGTTTGTTGCCGCCATCCTTCTCGTTGCGCTTCTCTTGTTTCTCTTCCGATCCCGCCGCTCTGGGCAACGTGAAAGAGACAAACAAAATCAACATCAAATAACTCGAGAAGCAGAATCAAGGGCAAGGCTGAATAACATGAACTTAGCTAGTGCGATTGATATTGAGCGTGCGGCTTTGGCACTTTCTGCGCATAATGGATACCGCAGTGCACCATCCTTCATTTGTGGACCACCGCCTATAAGCATAGGAGACTCGTATGTGAGACCCGGACTAAATGCTGCTGCTACTTTGGGAATGGGTGCTTTCGGCTGGGCGCATGGTCTCGGAGTGGTTGCGTCGACTGCGCCACCAATTTCCGACGCATATACCCCAGCTCCTGTGCTGAGAGATGCATCATATTCATCTGCCAGTTCCATAAGTCGTCCACAATCGATACACGGATACTACGAAGAAAAAGCTCGTGGTCCTGCTCATTGGTTCGAACGCGACTGGCATAGTTCGCAACAAACATTTGCTGATGAGATATCACGATATTGTTCCGAACCACCTCAACTTCCTGCCATACAAATCTATGCTAGCTCTCCTACCGTTCAAACTGACATCCCTCCGCCTCTTCCACCACCGAAACAACTCTCTCCCGGAAGGCTGGACATTCATGCGCCCCGCGCATATACGCCTCGGTATAATTCATCCGTGGTGACGTCAGAATCATCTCTGCCACCAACTCCAGAGACTGAGGTGCACACATCACTAAATGTGATCTCGAACTATATGCAACTATCTCCTGTACCGCCACAATTACATCGTCTCTACCCAAACGAGCAACCTTCTGAGCTATCTGGGCCCCATGTATCACCACCCGGTCTGTTACATACTCAAACTCCTGTGAAGACATTGCCCGAATGTGAACTGAACGACAAGGAACTGCCCGTTCGACCTGAAGGAAACCAGGGGACAAATATGTATAGCGCGGTGTCGAATGCGATTGGTAGTTGGCGGTCATAGCTTCCATACATAGATAATCACATGTTAGGTCACACATTACATGTCACACTTGAACTTTTGGTTTTCTTTTTCTAACCTTTTTCATGCCCATTTCACTCTGGTGAGCTCTTCATCGATATATACGCCTCGCGTGAGATGTTTGATTCTGTAACTCCCTCGCTAGGTTCGATGGCTGTTTTGACGGATTTCATGTGTTTGAATCCTGCATTGCCAGCGTCATCGGTGCATACTCACTTGACACTTGCCCCTCTAGTATGCACATGCAAATGCAGTTCGCCAAGCTCTATCCCTAATTGAAGGGGAACGAAATCCCCGTATTCTCGTTGGAGTGCATTCAGACAAAGAAATCCTTAGGTATGTAGAGCATAGCTCTGAAGAACTTTCTTGATCACGAGTGCAGAAATAAGGGACCACCCCTTTTCGACGAAACTGAGAGGTCAGTAAGAGCGTCAGGCTGCAGGCATAATTAATTTATACATGTGCAGGTACAATGCCCTCCGTGGATGTCGCTGGATAGATGAGGTAGTAGAAAATGTGCCATATATCACAAGCTTTGAGGTTATTCAGAGCTACAACATTGGTGCACAAGATTACAAGTGGTCCTAGTGGTCTCGCTAACTGCCATGGGGCCAGATTTCGTTGTACATGGCGACGATATTGTCTTGGTGAGTAAACTCATCGAGTCCATACATAGCAGCTTGCCTGCTCACTTTCATATTTAAGGACGCCGATGGCAACGATTGCTATGGCGCTTTCAGAACAACAGGCAAATACAAGGAATGTAAGCGGACTGAAGGCATTTCGACCACTTCCCTCATCCAGCGGCTACTTCGGCCTAATGAGTGGACTTTGGCTGAAACTGAGCATACGAGACTGCAAATGCTCATGGACCTTTTTGTTTCTGCGGTGCCTCACACGTACCTTGTTATCCGCTATGATACTTTCTGCTCTGAACATAACTATGGGGTCAATCGACAGGTTTGGTCCGGCCAGAAAAGGATAGTGTATATTGGAGGTAGCTGGGACTGCTTTGGAGCTGGACATGTTGAACTCCTCCGTCGAGCTAAATGCACTTCTGGCGATGTGATACTTGTCGTGGGCATTTGGTCAGACCAGGTGTGATAAGCCCATCATCTGAACGTCGTATAATATCTCATTGTTATTGTAAGGTGGTACAAACTCGAACGGGGGAAAGACCATTGTTAGCGTTATTGGAGCGGGCACTAGCGATCATTCAATGCAAAGTCAGTCTCTCACCCTATTCTAATTGTTTTCTGATCTGACGTATGCCAATTTGTTCAGTATTCAGACGCACTTATTATTGCACCCCCTGTTGTCTTACCGCAAGAGACTGTAGACTCCCTTGGCATTGAAGCTATTATCAATTCAGAGAGTGCCTCAGAAGGCCAGATGAAAGCCCAGGTAAGCATAATTTTCAAGTCTTCGCGCGTCTAGTGCTCATTACCCTCGAAGCATTTGTACATAGAGGAGCCCCCATTGCAAAGCCTGTCTAGTCTTCGAGAAAAAGTACTGTCTCAACGTGACTTGTACGAAGAACGACAGAAACGCAAAGGTGGATAGCCTGGTTTGTAGACACCACATACACAATGTGAATTAAAGACGTAGTATTTATAGAGTAAACAAATGCAGACTGTACGTCAAGCCCGTTCTCCGAAGCTGGCTCGGGTAGCCTAGCCTTCTCCTCCCGAATTTCGGTTGGGTCCCCTGTAGTCAGGACCACCAATTGGCAATTGGAAATCACTGCATATTTAGGTACTATAGTCAGAGACCCGTCCCGTCCCTAATACTAGGAAATCATGAGACAAGTGCCTCTGGCACGTATAAAACATGTTGGGATAATCCTACTCGTACGTTTACTCGTTTGCAAGTTCGAATTCCCGCTGAAACCATGAGTATGCCTCGTTGCTGCCTTGATATCTACAGAACTGATGATTCCAAACCCCTCCCAAAATAGGTTCTGATAGCCAACTGTATGACGGTGGGCGGTTTGATGCCTATTTTCCTATCTGACAAGATTCATTCAGGTTCGACAGAGGTGATATCTCATTTATTATCATCTCTGGTGCGCTAGTATGTGTCTTTCGATTGGCTCTCCACCCCAGTGTCTAACGAGCATGGAATCAGGTGAGCTTCATGGTCCCTGGACTTGCTTTCCTCTATGCTGGCCTAGCTCGGAGAAAATCTGCTCTCTCTGTGGCGTGGGCAGTCTGCGCCGCAAATTCTGTCGTGATTTTTCAGTGGCTTCTTTGCGGCTATTCTTTTGCGTTCTCTCCTACCAGCAAAAATGGGTTTATAGGCAATTTCGCTCACATCGGGCTAAGAAACGTCATGGGTGCCCCCTCTGCGGGTTCTCCCCTCATTCCAGATCTGTTATTCGCGTTCATCCAGATGCAGTTCGCTTCAGTCACTGTAGGCATAATCATTGGAGCCGTGGTCGAGCGCGGCAGAATGCTACCTGCTATGGCGTTCTCATTCCTGTGGGTGACGTTTGTATATTGTCCGCTGGCATGTTGGGCTTGGAACGTAAATGGCTGGGCTTTGAAATGGGTGCGAGTTCTCTCTAGCAAGGAAAAATTACAACAGACTAACTTGCTTGCAAGGGTGTGATTGACTTTGCAGGTGTGTCTCTCTGCCTCGGGCTATCTGGTGTAGATCAGAAGCTCAGGGTAGACATCAGGCGGCGGTCCAGTCGAGATTGGATCAGGAGTGTCTGGCCTCGTGTACTCACACTTCCTGGGAAAACGTCAAGAGAAAGAGATTTTGAATTTCCGTGCACAAAATGTATCGTTGATCGTGCTCGGGACATGGATACTGTGGCTAGGCAAGTCATAATAGAGCAATGGCTCTTCTTGTTTACTAATTGTATCACAGGTTGGGTGGGGTATGGATATCGATATTACATTGCTCCACATCCTTGACATGATCTTGCAGGTTCAATGCAGGCTCTGCTTATGGTGCCAATCTCCGTGCCGTTGTTGCAGCATGGAACTCCTTCATATGTGCCGCCATGGCAGGCATTGCTTGGACTCTTCTTGAATTTCGTCACCAGAAAAAATGGACCATGGTAGGATTATGCACCGGCACCATCGCTGGTCTTGTTGCTGCTACTCCATCCTCTGGTGTCGTGTCTCCATGGGCCTCCCTGATTATCGGTACCGTTGCAGGTGCCGTTTGTAATTTTGCGACTAAAAGTACATTCTATGTTGGGCACACTTATAGGAATGTTGACGTTTCGGTCGACAGTTAAATTCCTCATTCAAATCGATGACGCCCTTGATATCTTTGCTGTGCACGGAATTGGAGGCACAGTGGGATTACTCGCAAATGCGATCTTTGCCGACTCGAACATTATAGCACTTGACAACGTATCCCAATCTATGGGAGGCTGGTTGGAGAAAAACTGGTGGGTCATCCTTGTTTTTGTGCCTTGTCTCGGTTTAGAAATTATTTGTCAAGGGGACTACTCACTAAGCAGTTTGGTTACATCTGCGCTTGTTCTGGATATAGTGAGTGAATATCTAAGAATTACAACATGACTCCAACACTTGGACCAGCCTTTTTAGCCACCTGGCTCATACTTAAAGGGCTCAATATGATTCCCGGTCTCCATCTTCGCGCTGCAGCTCACACTGAAGAAGTGGGGATGGATGAGGCAGAGGTACTTGTATTATCCATCTCCAGTGGCTCTTTGTTTCTCATTGGTCGTCATGTTCACTGAACTTAGATTGGCGAATTTGCTGCCGATTATATCGAAGCACGACGCAACTTTCACGAATGGAATCCCCCCAAGGGGGATTCCAACAACAAGGTCAAGAAGCTCTCCATCGTCACACAAAGCGTGCGGGAAAACATAAAGGGTCATAGTTATCCACCGAAAGACCGATGCAGCCTAGTAGTTGTTGAGGATGGCATCAACAGCCACATAGTAACGAATCAGCCCGGAAAAAGTCGTGAGAAGACCGTCCAAGTCCAACAACAATCTACAGACTCAGTAACATCGGAATATTCGAATTCGGAATGACACTAGAGTTATTTCTGCAATATGAGGCATAGCTCGGCGAATGGCTATCAAACTAATATGGAGCGCATATAGTTTTATCGTTAGTTAGATACCATAAGTTACGTATTGCGAGCCAACCAGGGTCGGTACGTAATATATTTTAGAGCAGGGCTCGTATTTTAGTTGAATACAACTTCTGTGTTAAAAAATATTAGTTTTAAGCTTGGATGAATTGTCCTAATCATGGGCTAGGCAAAAGATCATCAGATATGTATTAGCAAACCTGGAAGGTGGCTAAAAATGTTTTAGTATTGCCAAGGCCATTCAACTTGAAGCATGATTCGCAAGTTCATAAGAAGCAGCATGAGATATATGTGTGAGATACATAGTCGCATAACCACTCTTGCAGGGCTCATGCCTTGGCCATCTTCGCCACGGCTCGCCTCACTTGGTAGCTCCGACGTCCTTTAAGCAGTTTAACGGTGAACCGCCCAAAATCATTCAAGGAGCGGCGACGCTTGACTGTCTCGAGTTTTTTCGCCCATGCTGAGTTGTTCCTGTACAAAAAGTTGAGATCAGTGATACGAAATGAGAATTTAGAGTCAACCATACCACTTCTCGATCATTCCTTCCTTTACTATGTATTTACGCACAACAGATGACCGTGCACCTCGAGGAATTTTTACGGAAAGGGGTGTGAGCACGAGGTGGCGGTAAGGAAATGATTGGCGTGGAACGCCAGTGGTAGGACCGTCAATGACGGCCTATAAACCAAGTAGATTAGTATAACGGTGCATGTCATGAAAAAAAATGACAAAAATAACAACTTACACGTTTGTGGTCAATAATTTCCACGATGACGGCTAGTTTGCCTTCGTAGGGCCCCGATCTTAAAAGGACTCCTGAGAGTAAATACAGCCTGTTAGTTTCAAACTCTCCGAAAAAAAAACCTCTCTCACCTCTTCCGACTTCTACAAACCGCTGAAAGGTCGAAGGATCCTAAGCAAGGGATATGGTGAGTTACAAACGTCATCGGAAATTTGGGGTTGGCATCCATCAAACGACAGCAATAGATTTGACTTGTGGAGCTCATGATACGAGAACCAATATACGGTAAGACGAATGGCAGCACAGAATACTCACTGGCATGACTCGGAACTGTGGAGGACGGGCTTGTCGTTGTTAATAACTTTGCAGTCAATATCGGCGATTTCCGCGTCAGAGCCAATACTGCGGCGCACTCAGGGACGCAATTTGATTGGCTCGGGGTAAACAGCGGGTGGCAAATTGTTCTCAGTAGGCTCTGTATCCAACTGTGAGCAACGAAAAAAATTAACATAAGTAGAGGATCAAAGTCTCAGGTGTATCTGTGATTTTGGAATTTGGATGGTTAGATACTCACGTATGCGAATTCCACAAGAAAAACATGACAGTACTAATCGACAGAAGGTGCAAGATATATTTCCATTCATATCGAATTCGTCTATGATTAACAATCCCAACCTTTCATGATTGTATCAATTGAGCTATGAACAACATTCTCCGTCTCCGGACAACTAGTTGCGTTTGCACCCCATAAGTCCGTGAGGAGTAGACGGACTGCATTCAAAGAAGATATCTGACAAGTGATATGTCAGAGGAGATTATTAAGGTAAACGAAGTATCAGGAAACGTACTGTTTCTGTCTCCATGGTAGAGATCAGCCTGGTGGAGAATAAGTGTATGAGTCTGGGCTAGCAACTTGTAAAACATACGGTTCAAAAGAATTGACATAATATAAGCTTTCATCTGGTTTAACAGGAGGGAAAACATTAGTTGGCGGGAGCCGGGGATAGGCATCCCACTAGACAGAAGTATGCTAATAAGGAACAGACTTAGCAAAGCATACGGTCATCACTCACCTGTTTCCGATACACCCAACCTACTGTACCAAATGTATTCCGAAGCCAGGCATCATCAAGGGTTTTCAAAGAAAAGATCTTCGCAAGGTATTCATCTGGTCTTCCATTGTGACCAGTGGTTTTTCCATGGTATGTCAAAGAATTAAATTCGGGGGCTGGACCACCGTTCACAAACCCATCAAAAGTAGTTAAAACTGTTGCTGGTGGGACCGTGTCATTCGGAAGGGTAAAATAAGCTGGATTAGGCGTCGGTGATGAAGTAGACAGCAACGTCACGTGAAGGTGGACATATGGCTGCTCGGGGATAGGAAATTGAGGGGGAGGAGTAATTGTGATACCAGTGGAATGAAAGGGGGCAGCAAGAATGACACTGTCGTATGTACGAGATTCACCGTCTGTCGTGACAAGGACCCATTTACTGGACTTTCGGGTCAGCGACTCTACCTTGTGGTGTGTTCCACAGGTGTCAGTGTTCAACTATCCCGGACCGGGAAGGATATACATACCGTCGTATTTAACAGCAGCTTTGCATTTGAATGAGCCAAGAATTGTTCGAAAATTTTAAAATTCCCGCCTTGAATGCCGACAGCTCCACTCGCGGCTTGACTAACCATTCCTTCTAGGGCGTGAATCTGGTCTATGTTCTGTTGTAATGAGATGTGGAATGAAAAATGATTCATCTGAACGTCCTACCTGACCATAATTCACTCTAGTCATGGCTTTCGACAAAGCATCAAGTGTTGAGCTGTAGTGTGACTAGGGAACAAACTAGATTTACCTTCGACAATCTCGTTAGCATACTTTTTATTAATGTTTTGCGCATTATAAAATTCTTCAGTTGTTTGAGAAGCAGTTTCGGTGAAATTGAGATAGCTTGCAATGCTCGCCACGTGCTCCCAAGTTGGGGTTGTTGATTCATAGACAGGCAGATACTGGTTTAGGAAATTGTTTATTCTGAGCATCAGGTTTGCACGTTAGCGCACAGCGATAGATAGCAAAGAAAGCTACAAACAATGATTGTGAACGTCGGGGAGCGTCAAAACCGTATCGCCATAATAGCCTAGCCATATCCCACCAGCCAAATGTGCCATTTTTCTGGTTTGCCTGGAGGAAGA
Source organism: Chroogomphus rutilus (assembly GCA_003314275.1). Classification (NCBI taxonomy): domain Eukaryota; kingdom Fungi; phylum Basidiomycota; class Agaricomycetes; order Boletales; family Gomphidiaceae; genus Chroogomphus; species Chroogomphus rutilus. The sequence goes on from QLPI01059693.1 coordinate 15,739, forward strand.
ATGAGCTTCGAATGGAATTGATGAACACTGCGAAGCTACTGACGCGGAAACGAAATTCTTTGCCATCCCAAATCCCCATCTCACTGTCTTTACCTTCAAAGGCCGCCAGTGATAGGTTGAACTCTTCAGTGGCACGCCATAAATTTTTGTTAGCCTTGACAAAGATAGAAGCTCCGAGTTCCATAGGTTCATATTGCAGAGACTCATACGGGTAAACAATAGTGCTCCCTAAGGTGGATAAACAATGAAACGTCATAAATCCATCAAGAGAAATAACGCACGTCCACCTATGTAATTCTCTTTTTCGAATACATCTATGTCAAAGCTGTGCTCTGGAGTCCTGTTTTGAGCTCGGGTAAGCCAGAATGCTGCGCTTGAGCCTCCAGCACCAGCGCCTATGATTGCGACTCTATGAGGTTGCTCAGTGGGCCAGGGAACAGGTAAAAAGGGAAGAGAGAAAGGAAATTGAAAGGCATAAGTAGTCGAAAAGCAAAACAGAAGCGTAGTCACCGAATGCATGGGTCAGAGCGGAGTTGGAACCCTATCCGTATTCAAATTTGTTACATCTCCGCGTGTTGTTTATCGATCTGATCCTCTTCTGCCATGCACGACTTACCTGGGATGTTGAAAGTCCCAGTGGAGGTCAGCGAAAGGATCCTCACAATGACTGATCCTCTTACCGTCTCTGCCATGTCCCAATCTTGTTCGTTTTTTCGAGATCTCATCCTTCGACCCGTGGATCAACATCTTTGGCGAAACCTTTTTCTTGCCAGATTTGACGACCCTAGGTCAACGTTTAAATTATATGGGGGCGAGCCGAAGGAATATCCGTGGTCTGCAGAGCTGAAACGTCGAATCCACACAGAGGTACTTCTCGTAAACCGTCAGAAACGTTTCGGCACATTGTCGCTTGAAAAGCAGAAACTAGTTCTCCAGACGTTGACAGATGTGATATCCCGCTTCCCCTCTCCAAACTGCGTAGATCTTTCGCGGGATCTGGTTTGGATCGAAACTGTTGTTTATGGTGGAAGAGTCCTGTCCAGCTTCTACACCTCAGCTTCTGGCGATCCTGATGTCGCGGAGTTGTTTGCTCAACTCCATGTTTACTGGGGTTTAACCAAAATGGAAGCAACGATGCCTAATTCAAGAGCTTTGCGCAATACGTCACGGTCATTTGTCTATGACCTTGGGAAGTACAGAGAGGACAACGGTTGGGGGCCTTTCTTAAGAAACCAACCAGGGAAAGTCAGCTGGATTCATATAGACCATCTCATCAATGTTGTCACTTTAAACCTTCGAGATTTCCCCCAGTTATGGGCACGGGTCAGACCTACAACAGGATTACGGTCTATAAGGCCATATTCGGCACCCGGTGTCAACGAGACTATGAAAGATTGGGCAGGGGTGGAGGGCTATTGGTATCGATATGTTTGCTTCATGGATTATAGGTCAGTTTCCCCTCTGTTTATCCTGTCTCAGGGTTTCAAGTTGCAATTGCCTGCTGTATTAGAGATCTATTTGGTAAGTTTTAGGCCCTCTATCAGAACTATCACTTAAGTTTACTCCACTCCGGTAGCTTTCAATGTAGGTCCTTCTCACAAGGACTTGCACATTCTCATTCATCTGTGATAGTTGTTGACAACCCCCGATGCCACCCCGGCCACCGTGATTGGACCCTTGAACGCCTCCATTTTTCAAGAACCGGATTTCCGAGAAGCCATCAGGCTTATGGCTCTTCATCTCCGCGTAGTTGGATATTTGCCTTGCGAATCTCACCCCCAGCGCCCTACCATCAAATTTGCCGGTACGACTAAGGGTGGTGTAATAGTAAGTAATTCCTTTTGTATAGAATCGGTAATGGTATTGAGTAGTACACCAGAGCAACGTAGCTCGCATTGAGGGAACCGTTAGCATGACACCCGATAACCAAGTCAGGTGGACATACGTGAGTATTTCTTGACTTTCCACAAGATCTTTTTCATCATGACATACTTTTTCAGATAGCGTGTTTTGATGGAGAGGTCGAGTGGCTGTAAGTTTTACTCTATCACTTGATCCCCTCTTCGACAATAATATATTTCATACAGCTCAGAAGGCTTTCAGATGGGTGCAGTTGGTTCTGCAATGGGTGTACTGGGCACATGGACAGGGGCGAAGCATGCGGCGCGTGATCCTGTTGGTGAGCAATTTAGTTGTATACGCCAGCTTGCCTACCTAGATCTTCTTGTTTCTTTAGGCCCATTTTGGCAATGGAAAGTGGATAAATTGGATATATAACATTGGATACCCAATTTCAGAACCTATGAAGGTGAACGCACATAAATGGAGATTATATACTTTAGTTAGCATGTACTCGTCACGTGATCAGAGGTTTGAGAGGAATCGTGATCTTTATGTTTTCGTCATTCGACTTTGCACGATTATCATTGGACGGGCTAAATAACCCTACTTCGCTAGCAACACCGAGTACAACTTGCACAGCTTCGAAAACGCCAGATTTCGAGGCTGATCCTCTCGCTGAACAGATCGTAAAACAATGTAATGTCGAATGTCCGAAACAAGATTCAGCACCAGCTTGCCCAAGTTCATCATTAATTCCTACTGTGCATTTTACGAAGATCAGTCACTCCGTCGACAGCCTGGGCTTGACGGAATATTCCCAGCCTAGTGACACATGTAGTTTGGATATGCTGCATTTACACCCCTTTTCCCAAGCTTCTGCTCGTAGCGTAAACACAGCTTGTTCATTCTCGTCTCCCTGGGTGAAACCGCCCAGTTCCGTCGCGTCGCCTCGTACATTTTCTATCCCTCCACGCCCACCTTCATCAGCATCCTTTATGGACATGGGAAAGAATGCTCATGGAAAGAGAAACTACAGCTATCAAGCCCAGAGCTCGGGTCGCCGCTGGGGGCGAACCGTGTCGGATGGAATACCTCTGATAATGGATCATGCTCGAAAAGGCAGCAGTCGTTTCTGGCGTACCTTGGTTCGTCCTCCTGTGCTGTCATTTCTCGACAACTCCAAACATCCTGATACACATTCCACTCTCCCTACATCACCCGAACTGGGAGATCCCGATGCGTCTCTTTTATCGACATGCGATGGATTACCCCCTCGTCCTGCTCCGTACTTTTATCCGCGACGTGTAGATTGTGCTCAAGATGGGCTATCGTACCAGAGTTCACCACATGATAGTTTCTTTTGCAATCTTGGTGAGCTACCGATCGATTCATCCTCGAATACTTCAAAACACAATAGCCAATTCAATCCAATGTCTCGAAATGTACAAGAGCCACAAAGTCTACGTTGTGGCGGTAGAGAAGATCGTACATCTGTCGACTCTCTTGAGATTGAATCTTGGAGTAAACAGCAGACTGATTTAATAACAAAGGCGCGTCTCAGCGACCCACATCCAGTTTTATCCAGTGTTATTCTTATACGTGATAGACAGAAGACTCGTCCCTCTCTACGCCAGCGATTTGGTTCGGGTCTCAGACAAAGCATAAATTTTCAACGATTGCGAAGTGCACGTTCTGAGTTGGACATTAGTCAATTTGCTCACCAGCAAAGCGAATCTGAGACGATAGGCCCAGGGATCACTGACGACCCGTTTGCATCAATATTGACCTCACCACAGCTGCTCCCCACCCCAGTCTCCTTTCCTATAACCAGCTCAATGTCCCTCTCCGCTACTGCATCTTCTCCTTTGCTCTGCTCGGGTGAACCCGTGTTGGATTTTACCATTCTAGACTCGGAGACCAGGCGCAGATCATTCATGAACATGGATCCGGACTGTGACGATCCATCGCCAACTACGCCTGTCTCTACATCACATCAACAACACTCTCCTCCTTTTGCAAACTTTTGGGGGTCTTCAGTTTTGTCACGTTCAACGCAAATCGATAAAAAAATGATTTCGAAGTCCATTCCACAGTCTTTAGTAGGACCTGAGTCTGTAGACTCAGGTATCGTGTGTCAAACGCCCGTTCTGACACCCGATCTTGACTCTATCGAGGCATCGTCCGAGTCAAGTTCAGATGACCTTTGTGACATCCTAGTGACTTGCATAAGGGATGAACAAGACCCTAGCAAGCCCATGCTCCCGCTCCCTTCTTTGGGCCCTTCTCCAAAATGTTCTATTTTGCCCGATGTGTTCGAAGAAAGTGCAATAGAAGAAGGTACCAGTCAGGATCAGATTATTTATCCTTGTATGTCGGACTTGCCACTCCTTGGCTCGGAGTCTGTAGAATCTGGTAGCAACAAGGGTCCAAGTTCACGGCGTAAATTCTCGACGCGAGGCGTGGACGGCGACTGTGTTGCAGGTGTTTCCCTTGCCAGTAGTGATATGTCGGAGAGCATTACGGACTTCACTCTTCTAGCAGTGGAATGGCCACATCCTCCCTCTCGGACTCCGTCACCAGAGCCACATGGAAAGAAATCAAGTCTTGAGGTACGTTGATCGCGTCAGTCTCTTGCTCCTCTTCATTGTGTCATGAAAATTGTGTTTTACGCCGGTTAAGTCACTCGCCGAAAATCGGTCATCCCGATCTGATAGTAGAAATCATTCCTCGTCTGCTGGTGACCTGTCCTCGTTAGAGATCATCCAAATCACTAAACCTCTTGCGCCTATTCCTCGACGTCCTATTTCTGTCTCTTCGTGTTCCCCTATCGATCTTGTACAGATCACGCTGGGCTCCTCGATTCTTAACCATTCTGACCTTCCAAATGTCATTGTCCTGGCGCCAATAACAGAGACTCAACCAACTGGAACATCAATCTCGTTCAGTGCGAAGTCTCGTCTAGTGCTCGTTTCATTTTTCGCATTTCATGCAGAGACAAGACTTGAAGCTCGACGTGTAGCGGGTGGTGGCTCATCAATCATTGCTAATGTGACGCTCTGCAGTGCTGCAGATGACAGTCAAACGAATCCAGACACAGTGGCGGTCACTCTTATTAACAAGCATTCACCATTGAAAGTAGTCGAAAATGGTACTCTCAGATTTTCTCTCGATCTTCCAATACCATTGGGCAAACTCGCCGTGGCGGTGGCCAAGGTCTCATTCGGAAAGGGAGGTATTGTTTCGAATGGAGATTAAAGAAGCCAGTAAGACTTTTTGCTCCGGACGACTTCTGATACCATCACGCCTTTCCTGTACCTAACGCCCTTCTGCTATTCGATTTCTTCCAAGAGCTCACGTTTGATCACCATTATATTCATAGCTTTGTATCTGGATACGTAGTTGTATGAAGACGTTGCAAAATCACACGTCCCTTGACAGCTTGACCCTTTTAGAGCGGGGACTATCCACTCCTTGCTGTTCCCGACCGTTTTTCCGGTTGCTATCAAGAGTCAATCTGCCGGCATCGACTTCCTCTTTGAGCCATGTCGCACACTCATCTTTATTACCCTTTGGATGCTCAAGCTGCCATATCACAACCTGAGCTAGTACATGGCCGGTCCATTTACCAGGCTTCTTGGAAAGAAGCAACGAGACCTCGTGCCCCTGTAAGGATGCGCATAGTTGATCAGCGAGGGCATTCGCCAAAATTATCCAACTCACGTTTAGTAGCGGCGGGTCCTCCAAAGAATCTGGAAGATCAAGCTCTTCTATTTTATCTACGAGAGTGTTATAAAGAGCGATGACCTCATTGGCGGAATCGACTGATGTTGTGAGTTGAGCAATGGTAATGGTGTTTCTTGAAATGACGTACTATCGAATGTATCGTCTACTGGATTCCACAATGACGCGAGTTCCTGAACGAGTGAAAACAGCACAGATGATGTCCAATGAGAACCTGTATTTGGATTGTGCACACATTTATCCCGCATAAGCAGACCTGAACACCTGATTTAACATCGGGAGAGGTCAGGCACGGCATCCAACTCACCGATTGATACACGAGGGGATGAACTTGCTAATATTTCCAACTTGGACTGGAGAAGAAGATCTGCAGCAGCGTATAGTGCAGGGATGCCATCTACATAATGATTTTGGATGCCAAGCTATGTAAAAAAAAGGTGTTAAATATGTCTAAAATTTGTGGGAGGCGGAATGTTTGCACTTTTAGCCCTTCACGAATGCAGGCTTCAACAATCAACTTTGTCTTTGTTTTCTCACTATATGTCAGACGTCTAAATGGTGTGAGGGCCGATGCTAGAAATAATCGTCTTTTTGTCGTCCAATCGGCGAGGAAATTGCTCAGAAGTATGGGCTTTGGCAAGCGTAAACGCTCAAGAAGGGGTGATGGCGACGACGAGGAAATGGGATGGTGCGATTCTGTACTTGGTTCAGATGAAATGTCGCGTCCTGTGGGTAATTGAGTAGATGGGAGAGCAGGAATTGACATTTGTTGAGACATGAAGTGATGCAGTATCGTCGAGGCTGCAAGAGCTGTATGGAGTGGCACAGACACTGGAAGGGAAATCGGCGGTGAAAGAGAAGGAGGTGGAGCAAAGATGGCCCGATGCAGTGCAAGATGATCTATTAGCTGAATTGCGCGCAAAGGGTCTGGACCTGTTGAAGAGGCGTCAGATGCCGAAGTAACGCCAACTTGTCGATGTACATTCCTTTCATCATTTTATCAACTTCTTCTCCGATTCTTTCTCGAGTGATCTTAGAAATTAGTGCGTTCTGGAGAACACACTGTCAACAATAGAGACTGGGTAATATGCCACACCGACCTGAATTTCAGGGTCTTTTGCGGCTTCGACTAATTCTGGGACGAGCTCATACCCAAACCTACTGGAAAACCGTATGCAGCGGATGACACGGAGGGGATCATCAAGAAACGTTTGTCTTGGGGGAAGAGGTGTCCGAATAATACCGCGGCGAAGGTCTTCGAGACCCTAAGAGAAGATACTAAACTAAGTAGTCATCTCAGACAGTGGGAATCAGCAAAATAAAACCTTCTGGGTGTGATCTTCTACAGAGTGAGTGTGAATATTATAAAGCAGAGCATTGATGGTCGTATCCCGCCGTAAAGTGTCCTCAAGTTTTGTGCCGAACCCCTGAGCGCATCATGCCTTTCAAGCCTTCAAGTTGCAAGTCGGAGTACCGACAGCGGCTTACCACTTTTGTGGGGATTCGACTTCCTTCGGCATATTCTTCGCTTCTCAGGTTCACAAAGTCTAGGTCCAGCCCTAGCACAGCGACCTTTGCCGTCTCTAGATGCTTAGACTGCTCGGCCCTGCTTTCAACCTTGGTAACTCGCGTAACTTGTATCCCACGAGTATTAAGATATTCAGCAAACTTTGTGGCAAAAGGAAACCCCATCATGCTGGAAAGGGCAATATCAATATCGTTACTTTCTAGGCCAAGTAACTTTATTCATTTGAACATCAAGAGTATCTATAGACAGTAAGATAACATTCACCTTGTCTCTGACCCATCCACCCGCAATGCAACATTCAACAATCTGGTCATCCTTACGTAACACTTGGGTGAAGTCATCTAGAAGAGAGCAGATTTGTGACTCGAGCTCTGTCAGACGAATTGAACCTGGTTCCTTAGGTAGATGTGCTCGATTTTCTGAGGACAAAGTTCTGAATCTGAATGAAGTCATTTTGGTTCGAGTTAAGAGGCGAGTACAGGTGCGCGCAAACATCAACCCATATTCCCCAGTCCCGATGATCTGGCGAGGTGCGACAGCCAGCGCCCATCGTAAGCCTCCTTCCTGATTGCCCCTCCATCATTTTTGAATAGCAAAAGAAGAGGTGTAAGATGGCATAAGCCTCCGCGCTGAAATATTTCTCACCCTGTCCAACAATCCTAATGGTAAAGTCAGTGGGAGCAAGCTGCTTTACAATATTCCGAAGAGAATTCGCGAAGAGCCCTCCATCCAGAACTTCATCGCTTTGTACCAATGCTGTGTGCTATGGCTTGGTATTTTAAAAACACTTGGCTAACACAGGAGGCCATGAAGAATTCTCTGGAAAACAATATGGGAAATGAATGCAGACATTCCAATCAATATCTATCCCCTCGAGGTTCCTGTGCCATCCAG